>JAVQJG010036624.1:0-24792 GCA_036024015.1 Craterocephalus amniculus
TTTGTGATTTGTTTTAAAGAAAAAGACAGGAAGATTAAAGAAAATCGATTAAAATCGAAAATCGGATTTGGTTTTAAAAAATCTGAGATTTTATTTTTTGGCCATATCGCCCAGCCCTAGCCATGGCTTGAAAAAAAAAGAAACTACCATACACTGTTTAACAAAATGGTCGTGTGAACAGTTTGTAGTGAGGAGCTGACAGAAACAAACAGGAGTATAATAATAGACTTAGGGAGAGAAGACGTTATTGGTGGCTTCACTTTGATTGTTGTGACAACCAGTGCAAACAGGTTACTGGCTGGACTCTCTTTTTGGTATCTCATGTCTGTCATGAGGACATTTTTGTTTTTCATGTGGACAAATCATGGCCTCAACCCACAATATATTCTCTCATTTCTGAATGAAGCACATGATTTTTGTGGTTACCTCGCCCAAATATAGATGTAGATTACTCAGCTTTCTGGGTCAACTTTTTCGAGCGAGGTTGAACACCGAACACAGACAGTTGTCTTCTGCCACTAATGTGAAGTCAAAGGATAATTTTAGGGAACTTTCTGCACAACCATTGTATTGATGGTCAGGATTTGACCTGCTGCTGTCAGGATGAACTGTAAGAACTTTGTTGATCCCCTCAAAAGGAAAAGGAACCCACAGGCCATGATGTGCTCGGCAGTCTCAGCTGATGGTTATGTAAAAGCAAGCGCAGATGTACCACAAGTTGTCTGTAAAGTGGTACAGCCACCGCTACGCCAACTATGGGGTTGTACACTGCAATTCTGAAACCTTGAGGTTGACATTTGAAGTGAACACTTTTTACAAAAGAGGGTGGAGCTGAGATGAGTGACAGTGGCTGTGCCTACGTGTCCAACAATATTCACCCTCATCTATGTAAGATATTATTCAGTGCATGAAGCATTTCCACACAAACACAGGACCAATAATGAATGAAACGAAAGAAGACAATTGTTAATTAATATATCTGCACTAAATAAAGCTTTTAGTTTAATTCTAAAATTATTTTATGTTAGGTTTATTGCTGCATTCCATCCACACATATGTCATGGTGATTAGCACAGGAGTGACTGAACTGCTGCCCAATTCCCAAACTATGTATAAAACGATGCATGAATATTGTTTATCTGGCTGATTTTAACAGTTTAGGCTTTGAATTTATTTATGATGTTTGTGCTGCATAATTAAGGAAGTCTGTAAAAATCCAGTATTGGTATAAACATGTAAAGTTCTGCAGCTATAGTAAGCGTGGATCCTCCTCAATCCCTTAAATACAGATGGTGGAGGGGGTGAGCTGGAATTCTTCTGCTCTTTGACTGCAGCCCAATTACTACCCAAACACTGCAAATACCCATAGAGACAGGGATGGCAGTGGAGAAGTGTGGCTTTCAAGCTAGAAAAGCCAAATGCAGGTTAGATAGCAGAAGAGCCAGATTTAGACAGTGGAGATGGCTGTGAAGTGGCAGCAGCAGGGGGTTCAGTGAGATGTTCCCCTCTTTATTTCTGTGACTACCTTCACGGACTGCCTCTTCTCTAACCTCTTCATGCTAAAAAAGAAGCAGTTACACCCAATGTAAACACTGTCCTTTTTTGTGAGCTCAAAGTAACAAACTACATAACCATCAAATGTTTCAACATCACGACATCAAGAACAGATCAAACAGAGGGCACTGAAAATCTGGATCTTATTAAACATGCAGACAACCCACATAAAGCTTCTTTAATGATCTAAAAAGTGTGTGTGTGGTTGTGTAAAAGCATTTTCACATTCTGAGGTGGGATTATTTAAGTAACCTAATGAGAGAGGACTTTTGTTCAGATTTGGTTGAAGTTTCAGACACTGCTACTCATTTTAAAATAGTCTGTCTCCAAATTTGTTACAGAAACATATAACATTACATTAAATATTAAAAAACTGACATACAAGTCTGCGCAGGCATAACAAGTTGAAATAATCTGCAATGCTCTTGATCACTTGTGGACATGCAAAGTTGAGACAGTTGTACTGAAGATATAAAACCTTAAAAACAAATTGTTTTCAATGTAAAAGAGCTGAAAAATATGAAGATTTGTTACTGTAGATGGGATTTGCAGGGACTCGTTTCAACAATGGGTTAATGTAAACCCTATGTGTTTCTGGAAGCTACTGTGGAATTGATTATATATTTAATTCTATTTGTGTTGCCTATAGCAGGGACCTAAATAAGAATCGACAGCGGTGGAAAAGAAAATGAGACATCTAGACTGATCATCATGCTGCAGGTGTCGGACACAAATGACAAACGAGCAGGAAGCTTGTTGGAGAGTGTGTAGGAGTAGACAGAAAATCACACATTGCTGAGGTGCAACATCCACAAAAGCCCCTCAAATAGCTGCACTCACTGATTTCTACCCTGCCCACTCATGATGCTTTACATAAGCGCAACTCTGTTAGCGTGCATGTGCTCACACGTGTTGGTGTGTGGGTGTTTGTTTGCGGTTTGTTGAAGTGTCCCCCTGAGAAAGAACATTAGTCATTTACACTGAGGGAAGCCATTGTCGGTGTCCACGGGGGAAGCTTGAAGCCCATGGCAGTGCATGTTCCATGCAACAAAAAACATACACAGAGCCCATTACAAAAGCTCACTCTCACTTGGTAAGAGAGGGAGAAAGAGAGACACAGAGAGAGAGAGAGAGAGAGAGAGAGAGAGCCCAAGGGTAAAAGTGACTGATTTGCTTGTTCCCTTTTATGTCCCTTCCACCTTGCAGTGTAATGATGGATCGTTGTTTCCGCAGGGTCATGCCACCCACCACAAGCAAGGACATATTCACTGGCCGAAGAAGAGAAAGTTAAAGGTGCTGGGCTGGAAAACCAGCCTCTGTGTTGTAACAGAGGGGGAAATGATTTCATCTCATGCTGCTTTTCCATTAGGCGGTGTATTACGCTTCTGCATGGTACAGCTTGTTATTTTTTTTGTTTTATGTTTCTTTTCCATTGGAGGTTGTACCCAGTAACTGATGCTGTCCTAAGGGTTTTTTTTGTTTTTTATACAATCTTAACCTGATGTTTAAAGCGAGCTAAGCCAGTCCTGGAAATTGGAGAATTCTGGTTGGTCTGAGACAATCACCACCTGTTGGGGTAAGCAAGTCTCTACAGCAGCACAACATCCCACTTTTCTTGTTGCATGGAGTTGTTTTGAAAGTCTGAAAGACAACTGACAACATAAATTACATATATGTCATCAGAGCAAAAGGATTGCATTATTCATTGCGAGCAATGATTTACTGATCTTTGCTTTTCCGATGACAGGAGCATGAGCTCCACTCAGTCATCACGATTACTCCATAATATGAAACCTTACAGAACCAAAAACCTATTAGTTCAGTGCAAAAGCCAACTATGATTTGAATAAAACTAATGTAACAAACGTACGAACATTGATGTCTTGTCTCATCTGTGATGCTGCAGGCTCACAAACTGTGTTGATGAGCAGCTGATCGGAGACACTACTTGTAAGGGGAATTGAAGCATGGAGGAGCTGTGCCAAGTCCAACCAAGCTGGATGGTTTGACTTGGCTCCTTGTCAAGGAAAAATATATTGATAATGGATCTGCCGAGACACAGATGTGGAATATTCTGAAATAATTCACAAAATCAAATATCAATTTTTGACATGTTAATTAAGAACATTTTGTTGGCAAAATGCAAAAAGAGTCATTTAAAAGAACAGAAGTAAATTGATGCATTCATTCAAAATAGCTTAGTGACAACTGGGCTCTTCTCATGAGAAGGTACCAAATGGAAGCATTTTAGCTTCTATGATGTTTAACTGTAATCTTTTTGAAACACGACAAACAGGGGATAGCCCAATCCCAGCCAAGAAAAAATAAAACACACCCAGATGCTGCCAACCAGAAGACCATCAAGCAAGCAAATCCAAAGCTTCAAACAAACTAGGAAAGGGTGAAGAAAACTGCAAATTATCACAACTTTTACCACAGATTACTGGTAGATAGCTTCTCAGATCAATTAAGAGGAGCAAATTAGTGATCATATTGCACTGGCACATGAGAGGACTGTCCAGGAGTGATGCTAAACGAGCTTTTTCACCACGCAGTGACAGCAGAAGTCCAGACAAGATGGATGAGGAACATAATGTGCAAAACAGTCATTTAAAGTGAATTCATCCTCAGCCACTGCCCAATAAACTAGCTGCAGTTAATTGATGATATCTCAAGTATTTTATATTTATATATGTATATATATATATATATATACATATATGAGAGATTTCCATTACACCTCACCAGCTCACCTGCAGAGTGACATGAAACACCAGTTTAAAAGTTGCCAAGTGGGATTCTCATTATAATAATGGAATACAGGGAGATTCTTAAATTGCATTTGTGTCCTACGCAGAGTATGAACAGTGAAACTAAAGGACACAAAGGGGTGATTAAGAATGTGTCTTGCCATGTGTAATGAATCTTTAATGAAAGAGAACTGTTGCAGGGCTTATGGGCCTAAAGGCTTCGATGAGCATCATCTAAATAATTGATGACATTTTGCTACACAGTCATGACCTACTGACTTAAAGAGTTTGACCTTATCTGGAGCTTCAGTCACTAAAAATAAATATTGAAAAAAATAATAATCTTACATACAACTGGTATCATGACTGGGCACTGATTTCACATATTTTAACTATTCATAGGAAACTTCTTTTGCAATTTAGAAAATTTGTGATTATCACTAATATTGAAACCTTGAGAAAATGTAAACAAATATAGATTTAGGTGTAAACATATAATCTAAATCTTGTTCAAAGGATTTATACTTCATCATATGACATATGGTGGTAACAATAACAATGGACATTACATGTTTACACTTCTGTTCTCCAGCACTGTTCTTACAAATAATTAGGAACCCTGCAGGGGTATAGCCTACTTCGTTGTTACGGGGTAACCCCCCTCAAAGTCAGCAAACTGATTTATTCAGTATACATTCATAAGAGTGCTGGGGATTGTACCGTTTTGGGTTGTAACTAATTATTTATCTAGAAGTATCATTCACTTAGAAGTAAAATTAGTTACACATGTGAAGGGAATTGGTCTGCATTAAAGTCACTCCAGGGTAATCCTGTCAATTTTATATTTTGTGCAGCTAGGACATGTAAAATATTCCAGGGAAGTGAAGACCGCATTTATGTGTGTGCGCATGCGTGTGTGTGTATTCCTGTTTTTATTATTGTTGTTTAATTGTTGATTCATGATAATGCACATCCGACCAAACTGGGAGGCACTCTAAGGCGGGGCTTGGACTTTATGAGAAGGCCTGTGTTGGTACAGAAGCGTGTGGAGAGTGGAATGAAAGGACGGTGGGTTGTGTTGGCTGGGCGTGCTTTGTAAATATAGTGGACATATATTTGCATGGGATTTTACACCAGTTTGGGGGGGAAAGCACAATAAAGCTCCCAAAAGATGCAGTGTGGGCCAGGTGGGGCATTGAACACACCTTACAAAGGAGCATGTGGAGCTAAAGGGCAGAAAGCATTGCATACAATGAATGCAGGCCAAAAGCAGATGTGCTCACTGGCAAAAGTTCAGCCTAAAATGGAAACTTAATGCAAAGGTTTACGAAAATAATAGGTTCATCATTTAGGAAAGAAAAACAGAGATAGGGAAAGAGGAAAATGATAGAGGAGGAGGAGGAAAACAATCATGGCACCAATCTAAATGCAGGAAAAGGAAGAAGTGATCTGCCTGCATGTTATGTCTGGCATGCTTTACCTTCACAGGTGCAGCCACTTAAGAGCAATTAAGCCTCCCTAAAGACTTCTGCATTGCCCCTTCATGATCAGTGAGCATGCTGAGAGAAATGTCCGGTCTTGTTGACTGCTGAGTGAAATTTAGCAACATGACAAAAACTGGAATTTACACCATTTGGTTGAGAAAGATTTGATTTGACATTTTAACATGTTTATAGAGGGGAGTCGTAAAGCACAGCTCTGCAGGTCACATTATCCCAGGACATGGATCCACTTCTGCAAAGTTAAAATGTCTGAAGATGGCCGCCCCTACAGGGTGCCGACATGTGTCTAGCACTGTGTATTTACCTCAGAAATCATCCTTTATTATTCACATTAGGCTAATATTTGTGTCAAAAGCTATGCAGTATACCTTTAAATGCCAATTATTGAAGAGACAATTTAAAAAAAAAACACAGCGGAAAGTAATTTTGATGTTTTTTCATTAAAAAAATAATCTGTGAGTTGACAGAAATAACGAACACTCACACATAGAAATATTGTCTTATTATTAGCACTTCACCTTACAAGACAAAATAATTGGAAGAAGCATACAGTATAATAATGACTGTGCTGTGTTCACTAAGCTTCTATTCTATGAATTAATTTCGTACAGGAAGGTGGATGGAGCTGCAATGCTTTAATAACGAAGTGGTATAACAAACTCTGACCGGTTTTCTTTTTTTAACAATTTGCACTGAGGCATGTTCACAGATGAAGGTTAAAAAAAACAAAACAAAAAAATGTTGTGGTTCTTACACAAACACTCCCTCGCAATTTGAGCCCTGGAAACACAGTCAGTTTGAGTTAACACAAAGTGATATGTGGCTCCAAAGAATATTGAATTTGATGCCACAGTCTGAGGGGCCACAGGCCGTCTCTGTAATGGAGGGTGAAACGTCCTCTCAAGATCACATACACACTGGTTGTAGAGGCTCGTCCAACAATCAACACTGTTGTTTTGTCAACACACAGCCTAACACACTTTCATTAGCAAAGTTCTGTAACAGTAATTCATTACCATGCTCCATTAGTTTCAGCCTATTATAAGGTTGGAAGGCTTATTTATCATTTGCCTGTTTTTTTATGAGACTTGAAAGCTTGCAATGAATGACAACAAATCCAGCAATTTTCCTGATATTCCAGTGAAATCTTTCTGTATTGATGGAACAGAAAAGAAATTATGGATTTAAAGTGTCATACAAAAATTAAATACACATTTATTGATTTATGTATGTATTTAAATAAATCATTTTCATGTTAATATATGTATTTCTGCATTCATTTCCACATTAATCCATATATCCATCCATCATACATCTCTTGATCCATCCATTTATCCATTATTCTCCACATGTATGCATTTATCTCGATATTTATAATTTTTTCTGCTGTATAATAATGTAAGGATGCCTCCCTGAAGACAATCTCTTTATTGGGCACGTCCCACTGGGAGGAGACCCTGGGGGTACAGCCAGGCTATGGGATTACATGCTGGTGGGATTACATTGCTCGGCTAGCCTGGGAGCACCTGGGGGTCCCCCTGGATGAGCTGGCTGATGTGGCCAGGGAGAGTGAAGTCTGGCTTTCCTTGCTTAGACTGCTGCCTGGCAACCCCACCCCATAAGCAGCAGAAGATGGATGGATGGATGGATATAATGGAGGCTATCTGGTGACTGCAACTCTCCTGTCTTAGGACCATGTTGCAAAGACCCCCAAAAATAAGTATGGATAAAAATAAAATAATTCTGAAAACAAACAAAAGATGTAAAAAAAAAGACATAAATAATCATGAAATACTAAAATATTTAGCTCCTTTTGTATTAAGTTATAAATACCGAAAATGTCTTTTTCTGATTATGACATTTTTGCTTCTTCATAAGAAAGCTGACAGATCTATAGATGTTCCACACTTGACCAGCTTCATACCTGTCAAATGGGCATCCGTCTGGTATAAATCTAGCAAGCAAACAAACAAGTGCATTTTTAATTCCAATTAATATTTAAACTGTGTAAACATCTATCTCCATTTTCCTTCCATTTTAAACATGTCTGTTTAGGCCTTCAACTTACAATGAAAAACTGGTGACCCTTGCCTCATTCAGCCAGCTTGCCATGAGGACAGACTGCCACTGGCAGCTTGCCCATTTTATGTCCATCACCTTTGTAATGCCCAGAGTTTACCAGTTACCAGCGTTATGACCCGTTTCTTTGGCTACTTGTGGATCATTGTTTTTTATGTTAAATTTTTCATAGTAATTTCTTTTAAGGAAGGAAAATAAAACGCTGTATTCAGCCACAACTCTGTTGAGCATTGACTAGTAATCTGAAACAATCAAGATCTGACAGCGATAAAAGGCTGTTTAGCCACGAGATTGATGCCCTGGGAACCACTGATTAAATACAAAAATAATGACTCGGAAAAACATCCATTACTTTCTGATTCTTTATGCCTTCCTCAGAGCAATGGCCAGTTGCCATCTCCTCCACTTTGATCGTTCAGTGTGCATGGCACCTGGTCAACCAATTACTGTACAACACTCTCTCCTATTTCCATTATAAAGGTATAATAGAGAGCAGGGACAAAAAAAACAGTTTTAAGTTCCTGTTTTCCCTTCATCAATTTATTGAGACAAAGCAGACTGTTGTAGTTCAAACTTTTGCAAAACTATGACAATTCATCATCTGGCCTTATTGCTTCCAGTTAAACAAGTAATGGGAAATTTGACACGATACTCCATTCAAATGTGGCTAAAGTGAGATACATGACCAAAAGACCCCAGTGTAATATGAACATACCTCTTAGGAGGTCATTCATTTGAAGTAATTTCTCCTCTAATTTCACAATTAAAGCTGTTTATCACTTTGGAGCTTACAGCCGAATTACGGACAAGGGCCAGAAAGACAAAGTCATCAAGAGGTGGAGGTGAGTGTGATCTGCATCTCTGCTGGCATCCATTTCCTGCCTGGCAAGCCTGTCTGCCTTGTCACCAGCCATCACTTCAATCCAGGCTCTTTTCCATGCCAGTTGGCTCGCCTCTTTGTCGCTCCCACACTCCCTGCCATATCCAGAGGGAAGGGGCAGAGAGGGGGCATAAGAGGCTAGCATCACACATCACATCCTTATAGCACTTTGCACTTTACGTCGTTACATCAAAAGACAAGCACATAAAAAAATGTATGTGTTCCAATTCACTCATGAAAATTGACAAATACACAGAAATAAAGACCCAGACAGGCACACAAATTCCTTCGCTGTCTGCAGGGGATATGTTTGTGAATATCTTGGGGAAAGTGACCTTTAGAAAAATCCTTTTTTACTGCATCTGAATGGGAAGAAGCTAAAGAGAAGAGATGTGAATATATCTAACACTCCAAAAGGGTATATATATAAAAAAGATGTAATCCATCATTTTCTCAAATTTATCAAAAAAGGGGGGCAAATGCTTGTTGGACATTTTTCCTTCTCCTTTAGGAGACTTGTGGAAGTGTGATTTAACCCTTCTTGAAGCCTGCAAGCTTTCCGTGTGCTTCTCGGCTTCATTAAGAAGATCCTTGTCCTTTTAACTTCAATTTCACTGCATGCTGCTTGCTCATCAAATGGGCGAATTACAAGCAGTTATCAGTAGTCAACAAGAGCCGTAGTCACATGCAAACTGCTGCCCATTATTTCCAGGAAAAGTGAGAAATGTAATCCAGGCCATTTAATTAATGTTGAAGAAAGAGTATATGTTGCATAACTGCTGTTATGCAGCATGCGGGGCATCCGTAGGGGCTTCACTTCTTAAACTTTTTACATGACTGGAAAGGTTAGAGTTTCAGGTGGAAATCTAATACTTCCATAGAAGTCCCTTGAGAAACAAGTTTGACAAGCAGTGCAAATCAGCAAGGGAGGCATTGGAGCAGTGATCAAATTGAAAGTAATCCTCAGGCCTGGCCAGCAGTGGCACTGAATTCACATCAATTCATAATTCATCACGCAACAGCAGCGAGGTGGAGAAAGTAAGAAACCAAGAAGAGACATCTGTTAGAAACAGGCAAATCAGGTGATGTGCTGGTCAAGGTCCAACATGAGCATGGCATTTGTTAAAAGTAGAGAGACTGAACAAGAACATAGATTTAAGTCTGTAGAGTTCATCTCAAATTAAATCCTACAACTTTACACACAAAATGTTCAATAGGAGATTAACTGACTGAGCCATGGTCAGTCTGACATGAACGGTCAAAAGCCTAATTAAATAGCTTTCAAGCATCGCTCACGAAGATTTTTTAGACCCAGACACCAGTTTTCACCCAATTGGAGCCATTTAAGCCTTTACCAGCATGTCCACAGGGGAGACAGACTACTCAGTCTAGTGAGATGGTGCATGAAACCAAACGGAGGAGACAAGAGTAAGCACTAAGACTTAACGGGGTGGTTTGGTCTCTGACTCTTTGAAGCAGCATTGTCTGAAGTATTTATCTATAGAGAGCCTTTTATAGAGAGAGCCTATAGAGAGTTGTTGGTGGTCAGTATGTCTTTAGAGAAACATAAACGAGGACTAGTATAAAACATAGGAAGATTTTTGAAGAGCAATTCTAAAGCATTGTTTTGACAGTGATCGCAGGCAGGAATGTATATGCTTTACTAACTATAAAGCATTTACCCATCACTGTGAACTGTGTTATCGAGGGGGATGGCTTTTTTTGTTAACCAGAAGATTGGCTCAGTGGTACACCTTTATCTATAAGACCATGCTTGGGTTGTTACCCTCATTTGTTACTTAATCACAATGAAAAGTATTGACTCTCATGTCTTGTGTTCTAATGATCATTTGTTGCTTTCTGATTCATTTATCCGCACTGAACTGGGAAAAAAAAGGCTTTTGTATTCTGCGCCCCTTCTACATGGAACATGTTGCAGAAGGACTGGAAATTGAAAGAAGTTATTTTGTTGAACGACTTTAAATCCAGAATAAAAGCATTTGAGACAGCGTCCTTAACCTGTAACTGTTTTATATGATTTCTACATCACTTTTATTATTGATTAATTGTAACTTATTCCAACTCTTGGCCAAGACTCCCTTAAAAAAAGAGGTCTAATCTCAATGGGATTTTCCCAGTTAAGTAAAGGTTAAATAAAAACAAAAATATGAGACCTCTAAAAAAAGTCTAGATTTTAACATTTTAGTGAAGCGATTTTTTGTCCAAACTGAAGTGCGTATTGGTTAAATGAATATTATGACACTTGATGATTCTGTATAAATTTTAAATTATGATAAAAAACATGGTGGTTTTAATGGAGAACATATAGAAGTACAAACCAAATACCAGATTTTTCAAAATTTGACCAAAATGAAACTAAAAGACCTTCAAATCACATCAGGCAATATTTTATTCATGACAGAACATACAAAACAAATGTTTAAACCCAGACCATAGACACAGAGAAAATTCACTGTATCATCAATTGTATTTTGTGTTTTTTTTTCATTTTGACCTGTGTGATTTGTAGGTCTTTTAGTTTTAATTTTGTCCAAATAAAAAAACACATGCCTGAAAAAAGCCCAGATAAAAATGAACCAAGTCTAGGTGGAGAATTGAAAATCAACTATATTTTTACTGCTTTACTTTGCCTTAAGGCAGCCGTTTTTCATAGAGAACAGAAGTAGTTACATCATTTTCTTCAAAGCTATCAAACTCCTCTGAAAACCCTGTCAAAAATAATATCCACCTCACAGAACATGGAAATTGTTGGTATTCCTCTACTGCTACTGGTTAGGGTGTCCCATTGTTACACTTTGGAGTTTTCATTATGAACACAACTTGTTGAAGCAATGATATATAATAACTTCAATGCTGTTGGAGGTAAAATTACATCGCTTTTCATTGAGGTCCTGTGACTTCGAGGAGTACCATTCCAGTTCTCTTGGAGTCTATAAGCTTGAAAACAAGCTTCATACTGATATAATTCATAAATCATTTTTAAATGCGATAATGTGACGTTGTTGTTTGGTGCAGTCATAAGAAACTTTGTCAGGCTCAGACAAAATGGCGATCAATGTTTTAATTCTCTCTACTTTCTCCATTTTCTGAGAACACATTTCACATTTTCATGGATCATTTGGTTTTTTATTATTGCAAAAACATAAGTCATCGCCACTCCATCACCTTCAGCCCTGAAATGCCAGCAGACAAATAGACTGTATCCCAATAAAATCCAAAAAAAACATCACTTCTCCTGGAGCTGCACTATGAAACAAATTGGTTTGCTTGTCTTTTACGAAATTAGAAGCGTGAGCATAACTGGAGCAGAAAAGGCAGCTCACTCATAGGATGCATGAAGCAGAAGCCCATCAGCTGGCTGATACTCACATTTTTAAAAGAGAGCAACAACAATGTGAAAAGGCTGACTCTGACAGACCTACTTAAACTCAATGCTGCTTGACTGAAATAGACAAATGTGACTTTTGAAAGTAAAAAAAAAAAAGTTTCAAAAGAAAAAAGAATCTAAACCTCATCCACCGAAAAGATGTCCCCCATCTTTTATTGGGCATTCAAGGTGAGTCTGTGGAGGCTTCACCTTGAAGACACGTGATTACCTAATGCAGAGGCATGCACAGCTTGTCTTGTGACACCACACACTGTGTACTGTGGAGGTGACTTTGGTTGTCAGGGGTGTTGGCTTGTCCTGAAACAGACTGGTCACTAGAAGTTGTGACATAAACTGACCTAAAGCTGAGGGTACAGAGTACAAGTGCAGAGGAACAAAGTGGAAGAAGGTCGTATCACAAATGGCAAGAAAAAAATCTCAGTTTGTCACTGCGTGAGAAGACTGGCACCATTCTTCTGTTCGCTACGATTTACTCATGAGATGCTAATTATAGGCCTACATATAAACACCTAAATAAACTACAACATTCATCCAGCTGCATTTTAACTGAAAATAACTTCGGAAAATGTAAAGTAATTTCCATGTATACGCCAGACATAGATCCGGTTGTTATGCTGAGCTAAGCTAACCTGCAGGTGTTAGCTTCATATTTAGCACAACTCCTCCTTTGAAGCTAACAATAAGTCATAGGTTGGCTGTTCAGAGTTTATTAAATTTAAAAACATAAACAAACATGAAAATTATTGTAGGTCTATTATCACATTACTTATTCATAACACTTGGTTGTTTCTACTTGTATTTCTGCTAATTGACCATAAAACACATACAGTATGTACACTACACAGCATGCTTTCTTTGCAGAATAGTTCATTTCATTTTATGTCATGAACAGAAGCTAATGCATGAAAAAAATGAGCATAAAACATTAAGCACAGAGCTTGCCTTTTTTTTGCCCCTCTTCTGCAAACTAATCCTGGCAGGCATTCTTGACCTCTTCCTCACCCCTAATTTTCTTCTCCCCCTCACTGACTGAACCACATGGATTCATCATCATCACCAAAAAAGGAAAGGAAAATTGCTCTTTGCATGTCACTTCATGCTGTAACTTTCATTTCCGCATCTGAATGCCTTGTCACATTCATCTCAGCTGCTCATCATTAACATCTACTTGAAAATAACTGCTCACAACCTGTGTTTGAGGAAATGTGATTAGAGCCAGGTTTTCACTGTATAAATTGTGGATGATCTCCTGAATATTTAAACAGCAAACATGCAGAAACTGAGGTAGTGCTCTGAATATTTTCCGGTCTCCATCCTTCTAACCGGCATTAAATGAGGACAAACTAGGAAAGTGTGGGATGTGAGCATGATTTCCTCCACTTCTCTCATCTGTCCTCTGCCTTTAATGTAGTTTTAGATGTAAAAATAAGAATTACTCTTATTTGTTAAATTTATACCAAACAATTACTGCAGCCATTTTGGCATTTCAACAATAGAAATAACAAAAGTAAAGGAATTTAAAAAGATGTAGATTTGTTTAATTACCACATTATTTATGCTCCAATTCCTTGTTTTCCGAAGTGCAGACATATGAAATTCATCTTTCAATTTTAGTTCTGGCATGCAGGCACCGAAACAGTCACTGATAAAAAAATAATAAAACAGGGCACACCTGACATTGAATTCTTGTGCATCATGTTGAAAATAGTAATATTCACAAGTGTCCCTGGCAAGTAATTATCCCTGTCTGACATACATGCAGCAGAGGCTGGCCTGGGATTACAGCCTAATGACACGCTGATGAAATGTACTGGGCAGTCCAGCTCTGTCTGTGTTATGGTCTGTTGTCCATACTTTAGTTAGGCCTGTTTGAATGGCCTATTTCAATGACCCACCCTCTAATCCTGGACCTTTTGGAGCATGCCTTTGGGAGCCTCCACACTAGCCGGTCCACTTCCTGACGGCTTCAATCTGGCTACAGCCAAGACAGCGACACACAGCAAACTCTAACGGTGCAGATGGCTAACAGCCGAAATGAAACCACAATTGTAAACAACAATTAGGGTGAAAAAAAGCTAAGAATATCTTTGTTTGTCATTACATACAAAGTCTAATTCTCCTTTATGCAATCTGAGTCACACTGAGACTAATAATGTGAGAATGGCGAGGTTTGGGATTGTGCTGTAATTATTCAACAGTGTTAATTACAGGAAGATTTCTGAGGCAATTATAGGATCTCAAGCAGCAACGTTGGCACTGACTCTGCAGCTCTCAGCATGCACACACACACACACAGTCTCATGCCAAATAATTGTTGATTAATCTACAATGCCACATTCACGGCTCTTTATTTGCAAACAACTTCACAAAATCTGCCCAGACAATCATTGATTTCTTAATTCATAAATGTATTTATTCACCCCTTTATTCTCAATTTGTGATTCTTAAACAGCAAAAAGATGCTTTGTCTGGAAAGCAGCTCCTGTTTATCGCTTCACACTGAAGCAGAAAAGTAGCAGAATCTGTATCTGTGCCACGTCTTCTGAGAGATTTGCTAATGTAACAGCGAGCATCTTATTAAAAGCAGGCAACAAGTCAAGTGTTTGAAGACAGGAGAAGGTGGCAAAAAGAGAGTCAAGCACAAGTAAAGATGCTGACCACGTTAGAAAGAACAAAGAAAGGATAGAGACCAGGAATGCCCCCAACTATTTATCAGCTACAAGAAAGCAACAGAGTATCCAAAATGAAATTACAGTTACAGAATGAGAGATGAAAACAGATCGCAGTGATGGGAGACGGCTGAGGGAAGGTGATGATGCATCGTGCAGCCTGACAGAGTTGAGGAAGAAAGAAAAGCTTTAAAAATGCATTCGTCTAAAGTGCGGCACTTCAGTGTAAGAGATCGGCTGAGTGGCTGACAGCTGCACTGTCTTATCTCTATTGCATAAATCTCAAAACAAGACAGATTCTATCCCTGAGTGTGCTGCTGCAGCCACAACAAACCTGACTAACAGGAGTGCCTAAAAGAGCATATGCACATTGACAGTCAAATCGTAAACATGCAAACAGAAATTCTGTTTTATGTGGGGGCAGAAAAAAAAAAAAAAAAAAAGGAAGAAAACTCTGCTCTGAGTTGTAGCCCTGCAGGGAGTTAACGGTGAATCTTGGCAAATGACACAAGTTGTCAGCTCCCGTTATGAGGGCTTAGTGAGAGAAAACAGAAGGAAGGTGGAGGAAGGAGGAGGAAGAGCAGATTGAGGATGAAGAGAGGGAGGAGAGAGTGACTCAGCTGCTCTCCCTGAAGGCCTCCAGGAGGAAGAGACTAAAAGAGGGCTGAGGAGGCACAAAGAGGAGGGGTGCGCGTGCTTCCCCTGCTCTTGACAGTCATCTCAAATCTTCAGGCTGAGGAGCAAAAAGAAAACCGCGACCTTGGATAACTCTTTAGGGGGAAAAAAACAATATAGCCCAAAGGAGCAAACAAATGATCGTGAAGAAAGCATGAAGGATGAGCAATCAGAGCCCTTCAGGAGGATCACTAAGCCACGCCACCGTAACAGCACAGTCTGAAGCAGATAATAACATCGTGGCTCTTTAAAGTTTCTAGGTACAGCTATGGGTGCCTAATAACTGTGCTGTGCCTTAGTATTAAACATAGATATGTCCTGACATAACACAAGAACGCGGCATTGGATGTGATGGGATGAAACGGCATGTCAGATAAAGTGAGACTGCGCCAAACCAAAAATAAAAAACCGAACAAAAAAAGCTGCGTCCACACAAAAAGACAACCACAGAAAGGGGTCTGCTATACAAATTATTCACAGGCTCTTGAAAGTGTTTACTCTGACACGCAGGCGCTGTCTTCTTCAAGCTGAGGCAGCCAAGAGATCTGCTGAAAGTGGTTGTGATGATGGCGTTTCATTGGGAGACAAAAGTGAGATGCAGAGGAAGGGTGAAAAGGAAATTCTTTGAAAGAGAGCTTCTGTGTGTGTGTGTGTATGGGGTGGTTGAGTGAGTGGAAAGCATACAGGGTTGTGTTTGAAAGAGATGACAGTGTGCTGTCACACAGGCCGACTGTCAACCAGGCTGGGTTATTCCAGACTGTGTGATCAATGCTGTTTTTTTGCTTCTTTTTGAAAAAAAACTTTAGTTTATTTCATTTGCATACCATCTATATGAGACTTCTCCACTTCTCCAGGTCCCATTATAAATTGATAACATTCCTCATCGTAATGTGTGGAAAATACCACCGATGAGAAGGTGCATGAAGACATGTAGACCTATTTATAGCCACATGAATGTAAAGGTTGGCATCTATAAACAAACATAACTTCAGAGCATGACCTCCTCCACCTGTGAAAAGAAATGAAGCGAGGACAAAGAGTGTTCCAGCCATCCCGTGATCTGCATCTGCACAGATCTGCCCCAAACGTCAGAAGAAAACTCGCCCGACTAGCGAGTCGATAACTAAGACAGAAAGATTTGAACAGAAACTGACAGTCAAAACCAGATCTGTATGCTCCCAAAAGGAAACTAAACAAGAGGGTGACAGCGAAACAGGAAGAGGAAACACAGTCTGTGATGTGCAATCTGATCACACCCATCTGTCTTGGTTACACACAGTCGAACACAGCTGCAGATTTATTGGTAAAAAAAAAAAAAATCTGGTAGACACAAAACAAGAGAGAAACAATCTTTGCTTTGATGGTTTGTCAAATGACAGGCTAAAAAAAAAAATGTTGTGTCCCTCATTCCTCTCTGGTGCTGCATGATTTGCTTTTTGCTTCTCACACTTGCACAAACAGAAATATAAATTTGCCCTCCTTTTTGAGACAGTCAGTGTTTTGGCACACAGTCCTGATTTTGAGTCGACTTATAATGATGAAACTTGCTGGAATTTAAATGATTGGAGACATCATGTTTATTTTCTATCAGCTGTGAAAGACTTCAGTTATTCTAAAAAAAAGTGTAAAAGCTTGTGTTTTTTGAGAATGTTAAAGGTAACCTGAAAAATCTGCTGGTAAACCAACGCCAAAGCATTAAGTAGCGGATTACAGTCTTGTCACTCGACATGTCAAAGCTAAAAGCCCTAATGAACACAGTAAGAACATGAGATTTGACATCAGTGCATGTCCACTCCATCAGATGTACAGAGTAATAAAATGTTATCCTGCTGATGAAAATCTCAACGTAAATTTCACAAGCAGTTTGTTTCTTTTGGATTGAGACAGAGCAGCTCTGAGAGTCTAGTATTTGAGTTCAGTTAAGCTGTAAACTATTTGAAAAGCATATTTAAAATTTCATATGCACGCTGATGATAGCCAGATTTATCTGCCACTAAACAAGAAGCATGGTATGGTCTGATTACTCACATGTAGGGAGGTATAACTATAGGATTGTGTGTGTTGTATGGAATGGGTGAAATGGTTAAAGTGGGTAATGCCCTAAAAAATGTCCCAAAATCTTCTGCACTATTCTATAGTTTGTATTTATTTTTTTGTTTTGAGTTTCTTAGTGAACTAGATGACTGCCCTCTCTCAGTAATAAGGAAAAAACAACACATATTGGTCATTTGTACATTTTACACCGTGAGGAACCTCGGTAATGTGTGGGAGGTCCATACACCTCCTCCGCATACTGGTCACCAGCATGATCACATTTATCTGTGGGATGCCGTACCATTCCTCAACCTCAGCCAGGAGTTGTTAAAGCTCAAGCAAACATATCCAAGTTGGTCACACTGTCGGGTTGAGGTCTGGGCTCATGGCAGGCCATTGCATCCTCTCCTCTGTGGAGGAGTGTTGTCATCCTGGAGGATAGTAGTAGCTCCCAGATTGTGGATATGGGATTGCCACACACACACCGGAATCTCATTTCAACATCTCTGTCCATCAGTTAGGTGCCAGTCAGGTTTCAGTCAAAAGATCTGTTTCCAGTACAGTTTGTTCACAAAATAAAATTTCAAGAATTAAGAACTGCAATATGCCAGTGTTTCCACTGAATGGTGATTTGCGCATAAGCTGCAATTCTCGTAAAATCTAGGGGTAATAGAAACTCACATTGTGATTGCAGAATTGGCAATGATTGTCTTGAGTACATTTTCTAGGGCACTACCAACAAAACATGGTTTCTCATTCCACATCAGAGCCATCCTTACAACTCATATCTCACAACACAAATTTTCATTTTTTGGGGGGAAGTTTAGTTCAGTAAAATAGTTTGAGTCTTTAGCCAGTTTCACATACTGCTGGGAGTTTATTGTGGAGAAGCATTAAAAAAAAGCACAGATAGCAATTATAACTAAGATAAATGGTAAGTAGAAACTCTCTGCACATGCAGTTCAATCTCATCATCCTGCTCTTCTGATCTCCACTGAGAAAGTGATGGGATCAACTGATTATCTGATTTATTTTCAGCAGCTGAAAAGGAGACAAAAAATGACTTCAGTTCTGACTGTGCGGTCCACATAGCAAACTAAGAGGATGACACACGAGGAGCATTTGAGGTTATGACGTGCTGTGAAGGGGCAAACAGCCATGGGTCTTTAATCTTCATTTGCACAGACAGTTCATTGGGATATTTTAATAGGTTTAGTTGGTTCAAAGACCAATTTCCTAATGAGGAGTCCAGTAGGCAGAGCAAGGGATAAGAAGTGATTAAAAGAGCTCCGCAAACCTGAACAGACATAGACCTAATGTTCAGGACTTTATCTTGATGCAACATCATCGCCTCGGAAACGGCTGACTGAGCAGTTCAGAGATCAGCTGATTTAAACACACTGTTGTGGATGACAGGGTCTGTTTGAGGAATGATTAATTAATCTAGAGCCTAATACCCCTCCACAGTGTTGATAGCATCTGATCACAACATCCTATTCATTAAATGGTTGAGGACTAAGGCAACAGAGGGGTAAAAAAGATCTTTTAGCAATTACAAATCTATAAAAGGAGAAGCAGAAATCTGGGTTTCCATCAAGGCATTTTCTACACATTATAAATGCAACAAAAAAACTATATGAAAAGCAAAACTGAACACTGTGAGACTCTTTTACATTTTCTTAGAAGAAATCTAACTCCAATGACTCTATGCATGTCAAGAGTCTATCTTGCTCATATTATAGCTGCATAATTCAAGAGAGCTGATTACAAAGCCTTCTCATATGCAGTGCACATTGTATGGAAGAAGTGTGTAACCTGAGTGAACCCACAGGACACAGATGGCTCGACACAGTACAGTAAGGCATGACTGCGCGCCTTACTGCACTGCAGTAAGGCAGCTGCTGCAAATGTGCTTAATAACCGAGCTGACCGGACCGATACCACTTCAAGCATGTAGTAATAAGATCTCTGGAATCTGTCAAGGCACAAAGCATAACACTGTGAAGTTCGTTTTCTTACATGCAATTTTTTTCCATTGATAAGATTTTGATGACTTTGGCAGTGGTTTTGAAAATATGCACAAAACATCAATGGACTAAAGAGTGAGACAGCTGCTGCCACCTCTCATGCTCAGGGTGCTCTTTTTCATGTGAAGAAGCAAATAATTTCCTCGAATGATTTGATTTTGTGAGGCTGAAAACAACCCACGGCCATTCAGAGCTCAGATTCTACAATAAAAAAAAGCACTGAGTGGAGGTAAGGTTAAATCTTCTGCACCTAATCAAACACATCTGCAATGACTGAGGGTAACTTTGTTTTGGATTGAACACCATTATGGCAGTGCTTTCTTATTTTGTTTGATTTGTTTTGGAAGGTGTTGGTTGTTGCTGAAAAACAACAGAAATCCTGCAATATGAATACCTTTTGCTCTGTTTTTGTCTTGTTTTTTTGCAGATGAATACTGTCTGAGTCTTAGGCTGACGAGGACACATTATTAAGGAAGAAACTAATGAATGTTTTAGATGCTTCAGCAAGGTCACATCATTCCATAAGTTTCGTCTTTAAGCCGATATGGATACTACCATCTGAGAAGGGCCTTGGTAAGAACTTTAAACTCCATTTTCTCCAGTAATCTCTGTCTTGATAGATGATCCATATTGAAAAATATTGCTTCACAGCTGTCCAGCTGCCTCACTTCAAGCTGCCAGTATCCACAGTAATACATAAAATGAAATGAGGCAGAGAGTTTGACAAGTATATAAACTCCCCCAGATACCCTGCTCTTTATCCAGTAAAGCGCCTCAGTGCTGGAAGCACAAAGCACAAGTATCAATTCACACATGACAAAGTTTTAAATCTACAACCTTTCGATCGTCAGCTGTTCAATGTTTTCATCTAGTATTCAGCTGACACAATGTGAAGGGGTCAAAAGGTAGGCTCCAAAACGGAGTCAATCCCCTTAGACTCCCATGTTAACAAGGCCAACTTCACGGCAGAATTAAACATGTTTACAGTCTGAAAAGAAAAAGAAAACATTTTAGATTTAATAGGTCAAGTTTACCTTTGTGACAACTGTGGGGGATTTAATTAATTCATAATTCATTTGTTAAGATGTTGTTTAATTTTGAAATTCTTTATAATTAGAGGTGTGTCCTTTTGACTTACAGGTGCCAGATATCCTACTACAAGGAGGCAGAGGGTTGCACAACCGCAGTTTTTAGCCAGTGAACAGTGCCTTGACTTTAGCTCCTCTAGCTCCATTAGCTGGTTAGCTCCCATTGGCTCCGGGGTTAACTAAATTAGCTCTTAGCTACAGGCAGCTCAGAGTTTGATTAATACCCATGGTGCCTCTCAGCACCAAATCTTTGTCCATTTTTGTATTTTCCAGGAGAGACTTTGCCTTCTTGGCAGCATAACTGCCCACTGAACCTCAATTCTGCTCTTCGTGATTCTATAGGGAGTGGCCACCCATTTATTTTACAGTCAGTGGGTCACAGAGTCCAGTAGCTATATGGAAGTTTCAAAGAGAACACACTCGCTTACGGGGTCTTAAATACTACAGTACCTGGTATACAGCTGTGGCCGTTTGTTCTGCCCGAATCTAACCAAATGTTAACTTCCTGTCCAGTCCCAATAATTATTTTTTTGATACATACCCAACAAATTTAACAGCACTATTCGGTCAGAGTTCTCTAATGTAGCCCATATTAGAAGCCTCTGGTAACAAGAGCAGTTGACAAGCAATTGAATAATAATGAGGCAAATGTATTTCTGGCCCAAGTGTTCCTGGTGAATTTACTGGGGTGTCAAACTGGTAATGCTAATAAAAGACTGGAGGATATGTTAGCTAATAAAGCACTAAGTCTATTGCTGATTTAGATTCCTTCATATGTGCTTCAGGCATCACCAGTCCTGCTTCTCTTTCTCTTTCACAAGACGATATAACGTGTTCACTGAATTCTGAGTATGTTATTTCTCTTTGCAACAATAGCTTATAGTGGAAAGTCAAAAATAATTTTTACAAGCAGCAACACAGGTAGCAGCCAAACAGACTGCATGACAAATTGTGTGTCTGGTTGTTGCAACAATCAAGCATTAAAGCATCACGTCTGTATTAATCCCGTCTGCTACAGGAACAAACTGCATTATGCCAGGCTTTATGACTACACACGTTCCTAAATTGTCTGGAGACTTATCACATTTTCCACTGCAGCAAAATTTTAAATAAAACTCAATTTTATTGAGTTATTATTCTCTAATGGCCTCAAATTCCAAACACACAAGGGCATATTTGACTAAATGTCATTTAGAGATGTGTTTCAGGTGACTGCTTGCATACTGTGTAGCAAATGTCTGTACATAAAGCAATTTATAAATGTTTAAAACCGAACGGAAAATTATTTAAACTGATTTTTTTTTTTTGCAACTTCAGTCCCCTATTAAGAAAACTTATTTAAGTCATTCCATCCCATTAAATTGCTTTAAACCACTGGTACCCCCTCTTTCATCAGGGAATGACATCAGTCCCAATTGTCACTGCAAATGTCAAATGAAGCAATTTTGTTAGGAATTTTTTTTTTAATCCTGTAAAGTCCAGATGCTCTCTAAACTCTGCATTAATGTTATAGGCCTGTCGATAATGGCATTACACTAGTCTGAGTGGGAGGTTGGCCAGCACACGCAGGTCCACGATTGCTCCAGCTGGACATCTTTACAGCAACAGCTGACATGCCAGCATGCCTGCAGGTAGCGGACAGTCACTTACCAGGAACCCTCTGTCTCTCCTCGTTCCTCCTGCACTTCTTCACCACTGTATCCCTCTGCCTTTGCACTATCCTTCCCACAAGACCAGCAGTGCCCTCATCTTTGCTGACAGTAGATGCATCGCTGCTTTACTGCACTCATAAATACTACAGAGTTGAAAACAATGAGCTTGCCCGGGCATCGGCAGCGTTAAACTGAGGTAATGTCACCACTAAGCTCTGGTGACAGCTTTATGTGCAACAAAAGGATCCAAACGAGAAGGTAAGTGTGGGTGTAGTAATGGACAAGACTAACAGGCCTAGTTCAAGAATGCGCACGAGGGACACACAGACCTGTCAGCATACATTTCATTACTGGCACATAAATCTGTCAAATGAGGAGACTAAGTGGCACCTTGGGTACTATTAAGTGCTGTTGCATAATTGCTTTCACTTCAGAGCTGCTATTTACTTTTGATTTTTTGCTTTTTTCTAAACATTGTAGCTGCTTTCACTGAGCACAAAAAAACAGGAGATAACCCATGGATTGGGATATGACACATTAAGTGGTTTACAAAGATTTGGGGAACTTTGTTCGGGAAATTTCACCGATTTTGCAAACACGAGCTTCTTTTCAAGAAGTCTCTTTTATAGTTTAATAATAACAAAAAGGAAAAAAGCTTAATGCAAAAATTTGTGAACTAGTGAATTGTTAGTAACACCCCCAATATCACAGTTTGTAAATGCTTTTTGGAGAGAAGAGTTTTCAGTTCTGTGTCCACACACTCTCCCCCTGAAAAGCTTGCAGATCTGTGAGATTCTGTTTAGATTGTTATCTTGTGGGAGAAGAAATCCTCTCACCATTTTCAGTTTTTTTCAAAATCACTGCCTTGTGTTTTCTCCTAGAAATTGCAGAAACTGTGTTCAACCTTTCCTTTACCAGTGAACTTTTCCAAAGCATCCCAGTTCACCCCTGATGGGCAATCAACTGAATTAACTTAATCGATCAACGGTAGAATTATGTATATTATATTAAAATGCAGTGAAAGTGGAAAAAACAGCATGTTTCTTCATTTAAAATCTTTCTTGTGGCAGTTGAATGGGATTCATTCAATGGTTACACTAGGAAATATGCGCTCACATGCAACTTATAACATACAAGAGCAGATGTTGTAATTTCTTAAGCTTGGCTGAATAAATGAAGGTATGAAAATAAATGGTCCTAATATTCATCATACTGACAGACCGAAGGGGGTGTTGCTCTTTATGTTGAATGTGGAAATTGCTAAGGGCCTTTGTAGAATTTTTGTTGGGTGCCATTGACCTAAAT
This sequence comes from Craterocephalus amniculus, assembly GCA_036024015.1. Lineage (NCBI taxonomy): Eukaryota > Metazoa > Chordata > Actinopteri > Atheriniformes > Atherinidae > Craterocephalus > Craterocephalus amniculus. Next base: position 23,625 of record JAVQJG010036624.1, read on the forward strand.
CAGTGAACCAGTGAACCGTTGAAATATTTTAAACATCTTGTGTGCAAAAGTGAATTGAATCGGGGCTTGTTTAAAAAAGTTTCAGATTTTAAATCAAAAGTCCACATTGATTCATTCAATTTTGACAAATATTTCTAATAAGAATAGATTCCTATTTGTCACCATGAAAGTATAACTCAGACATTTTAGAGGCTTTCTGTGAATAAAACATCTCAGTCTACTTACTTATGTTTTATGGGTTTTGTTTCCTGTATATAACATGATGGAGGTCTTAAATTATTTCAATAAAAATTTTATATCTTCTGGCTCAATGTTTAATTCAGTGGGAGTGTGAAACTCTATAAAGACAGTGAGAAAAATAGTATTTGATACACCGCCGGTTTTGCAAGTTTTTCCGCTTACAATGAATGAAGAGGTCTGTAATTTTTATCATAAATACACACCAACTGTGAGAAACAGAATAAATAAAATAATCCGGAAAATCACAATGTTTGATCTTCAAATAAAATTGTGCATTTTATTGCATGAAACAAGTATTTGATCGCCTACCACCCAGTGGGCATCTGATTTCAATTCAACAATATAAATATGACATGAAATGTGGACCAACAATATTTCTGGCTTGAAGAAACCCTGTTACCCTCCACTCATTACCTGTCTATATTGCACCTGTTTGAAATCATTACCTCTACCAAAGACACCTTTCCACACACTCAGACTCCAACCTCTCCACCATAGCATGTGACAAAAGGTGTCTAATGACACCAGGGACAAAATAAGAGACCTACACAAGGCTGAGATGGGCTACAGGACAACAGGCAAGCATCTTGGTGAAAAAGCATCATCGGTTGGTGTAATTATTAGAAAACATGAAAGAAACTCAGGATGAGTTTCAGTTTCTCTCGTTAGGGGTAAGGTAGGTTAGGGATCAGCCCAGAACTACACGGGAAGGCCAGTGACCTGAAAAGGGCAAGGACCACAGCCTCAAATGTTACCATGGTAACCCAAAATGCCATCCTGCAGCAACTATGTTCATCCCAACAGTTTCCATTACATTTTTTCGCAAAATAAAAGCGATATTCTTGAAATTTCGAAAAAGTTCAATTGCGATATGCCGGTGTTTCCATTGCATGGTGTGTAGCGCAAAAAAGCTGCACTTCTCATAAAA
>JAVQJG010036626.1:0-11682 GCA_036024015.1 Craterocephalus amniculus
AAATGAATGCATTCAGAATTGTATTGACCTTGGTTCAAGGAGAAATATTGCATTTGTTTTAGAATCCAAAGACAGAAAAACGAGGAATAACTGGAGAGTAAAATAAGATCTTTCTTCGACTGACCTGCAGGCGATTCTGAATGTATAATATATTTGCAAAGTGATATATTCTGTAAAGAATTATTGTTGGGGAAACTTTCAGGGATGGAGGAGGAATGCAGAAAAGTTAACATTAGAGTTTAGTTGTCATCAGATGGAAATCTGAATATAAATTGAAATGTTTGAGTTAAAAAGGAAAAAAATAAACCCTCAAGTTTAGCTTAAGCTTTGTAGGAGCAAACTTTTTTTTATCAAGTTATTAGTTGGAGTGTTAAGATGCACATCTGTTTAGATATTCCAAAATTAATTAGTTAATTACAGACATTACCCCAATGTTAAGGCCCACCTGCTTTAGTGGTAAAGGCTGGATGAGGATCGGTGATGGTACTTAGTGAAGATGCAGGTGTTTTTCTTTTGGCAGGGATGTAAAACTAAGCAGACTGTGTCAATTCTGTACATCCAAAATCATTTCAATGGCATTTTATCACTTGGACTCATGTTTTGAGAGGAAATAATCTGCATGGAGACGATATCATGGGTCATATACTGGACATTAGATATTGTTTATTAATGTTTAATTACAGTGAACATCCAGAACATATGAGCTTTGATTCTAATAACTATTATTGTAGATGTATTATGCTAGGCAAAGTCACTGTCTTTCCCTAGAGACACAAGCTAATCTAAGAGTGGAGATGTGTATGTGGCATGGCTGGCTTGGTGAAATGGAGCTGAAGACATTAATAGTGAGTCATCACAGAAAAAAATAAATAAATAAAAATTTGTGTTATTTCATCACAGATGGACAAAAATATAAAAATCACCAGTGGATGGGAGTAGTGATTAATGAGAGCTCCGGCTTTTATCAAAGGTTTCCCATTTGGCTCAGATGACAATAAAAAAATGAAAAAATAAAAAAAGATAACTTCAGATGTTGTCGGAGAAACATAAAGGATATTTTGGATGACAGTGACTTTTATTGATTTACCGACATGATCCGTTGAATTCTTTTGAACAGTTGATCAATTAACACACTGCTACTTTAAGAGCGTGTCGATCAATGGAATGGCAGCAATTCAGACTTCTGCCCTGAAAGTATTACATATACATTAATAGGTCAAACCTCATCTGATTGCAGTCATCAGATGTTAAGGGAAAGCCTGAAGGGGGTTCTTTGGACATGAGCCCAATTTGCTCAATAGTCTTTTAATTAATCTAAAACAGTGTGGGCCTCAAAGAGCATGAGTTCAACTCATCAAATTACATAAAGCTATTTTCTTGCTGACATTTAGAGGATCAATATAGTTGTTTCACATGCTGGGAGGAGAAACTGTTATGAAGACTGGGGTCATCCAACGGATACCACTTCTACCAGAGGGCAGGAAGTTGAACGAACTGTTGTTAGATCTCATGTTGTCTTTGAGCATCCTTCAAACTCTGAAGACATCTTTTCCACACAACATCCCTGATGGTGGTCTGGGTATAAGCAAACCTGTCATGTACAGCTGCTGTAATTGTTATAATAGGAAGATAAAATATAAACACAGCTGAAATACACTGTTTTGGTCTGAAGAGCTCAGATGTTTCAGCAGGTCACCTCCCTACATGCTTGGGTTTACCTTGAAGTGGGCATGAAAATGGTCAAGACATGAACTGCCTGCAGGGGATTTCTTGCTTTGTCCAACATCCTCCTGCCTGGTTAGACATGATGTATTTACACTGTCATGTTTTCCTGTCTCAGCAGGATCAATGGACCATACAGAAGTTGCCACCTGACATTTAATCCATGAACTGCACATGAGTTCCACAGGGTCCACATAGCAATGCTGATTTAACTCTAACAAAGCAATGGTAACACAGAATAAGCATCTTTGAGGAATTCTGTCTAGACTATTCCTTGTAAAAAAAAAAGGTTTTCTCATGAAGACACATGCAAACTTATGCATTAAATTTTTTTTCTTCTTTTGCATTGTAAAGTATTGCTGATTGTTAACACTGACAGACCTTATAATGAAAAGAAATTAATGATAATGCATTTTTTAATATGCTTAGACTAATGTTGAGAAAAGGTGGATGTATAGTATATTTAGCGGCAATAAATTTCAGTTTTTGAGCTGTCTGATCGCAGAGCAGCTTCCCACTCAGATCATCTAAAAGAAACTATGCCTCAGAGAAGTCTGTGATGTTTCTGCACCATGCTCACTTATGGTTTCTTTTTGCATGATGGAGCTTCAAATGTCTCATTTTCAGCATTTGATATACAGTATTGTTGATGTCCTACTGGGAATAAGATAAAGGCTTATGTAGTTTTCAAATTATTGTGATGTTTTTCTTAGTTGAACTTAACCTTTCATGTACATCCTTGGAAAGCTTTTTAGATATCATATTTCAATAACAAAGAAAACACTCACTTTCCTTTTCAAAGTCAAAAAACGTCCCATATGTTCCTCCCTGAGGAGAGATCTTATTCTATCTTGTCAATCTGAAGAAACACATGAATGTTGAAAATCCCTAAGTACATTATTTCCACTTATCAAATCTGTTTATTTGTTGAATAAAATGATTATAAATCAAATCCTGGAAGTGTTCATTTTTCAGCTGTAATCAAAAGTCAAACCCAATTTATTTTTAAAGCTCCTTTCAAGCCTGGGCAAGTCAAAGAAGCTTCACATATTAAAAACAACGTATGTATGAATCAGAATTAAAACAGCCTTCAAACAACTGTGTGGAGTTACTCTCTTGGACTGCCTCAGCTTGGTAACTTAGAAAGCGGTGAGCAGAATTCAAGCCTGTACGAGTGTCCTTGTGTAGATGTGATGGGATCTCTTTACACAGCTCTGTTACTCCCTGTCTCTGGCCGCTCTCATATCTGTGATCAAAATATATTTGGTCTCAGTTCATGTTCCTGATAACAGCTAATGAGAAATAACAGAAGAACTCTTCCCTTTCACCCCCTCACATTTGATTCAATAAGTTGGTAATTAAATTCTGACAAGTGCCCTCAGCTATGGAGGCTGAATCTTTCTCCTGCTATGATAAAATTTCTTTCTCATATTGCATGCTCCCTCCTCTCTTTTTTTTCTTCTTTTTTAAGGAAATATAAGAACAATCCTACATACATTTCTCTATATCACTTAGAGTAAAAGTATATTTTCATACAGTAACTGGGGCACTAGGACATTCTAAATATTTTTGCTACATGATACAAATTAAAATTCATCAATAGTATATAAAAAAGAATCCACAGAGTGGAAATATGCTGTAACACAACAGGGCTGCACAAACTCATCTTCTGGTCTTCAAACTAATTTACATATATTATTGTTCGCAGGACTGGATGGAAATAATTGAGTTTTGCTTGAAGTGTGCCTGCAAGAAATTATGGGACCGCATCATCTTGTCTCCTTCATGAAAACTGTTTGAGTGCTTCCTGTACTTTCCCTCAGCTATTTTACCTTCATAGTGTCTGGGAAGCATGAACTTTATGCATTTCGCATAGATTGCACCCCAAAATTGAATATGCCTAAGTTTTTGAAATGGAGGTATCCTTTTATGTTGCATGACATGTTTTTGGTGTGACCTTGGGCACAGCTGAGGCTTGTAGTGTCAGAGCTAAAAAAAAGTCTTTGAGTTTCCCAAGATATGAACTGCTACTTGTGCTTCCATCGGCAGTGATCAGGGTTTGGTTTTCACACAACAGAGCCACTGTCACTCCATCCAACATATTTCCACTTTGGGATTCAGATAATGATTGTGCAATGCTTTATTGTGTATGTGAGTATACGCGTGAGGAACACAATTGTCTTTCTTACTGTATGGACCCCCTGGTAAATTCTTGCTCCTTTCGTGTATACTGTGGACAAACCACTGGTCAGTGTGCTATTTAAGTGTGCTCTTAGTGGTTTATAAGTGTTTTAATGGTTTTGGGCCTTCTTATTTATCTGACCTGCTTGTAGAATATAAGCCCTCGCGGACCCTCAGGTCTTCTGGTACCGGCCTTTTGCTTGTTCCTAAAGCTAGAACCAAAGCACACGGCGAGGCCTCATTTCATTATTACGGCCCTCTCCTGTGGAACGGCCTGCCGGAGGACCTCAGGGCTTCAGAGACTGTAGATATTTTTAAAAAGTAGATACCTTGGGGATCGGTCCACATTGTATCGTTTCCTTACAGCGGTGTCGACATTTGCCATGATGTGTTACATAATTGTTTGGGTTGAAGAGAGAGACATCAGAAGACAGTTTATTTTTATGAAAGAGAGGAGTGGCTTGATGATTTTCTGCTGTGCGTGTGTGTGTATGTGTGTAAGTGTGTGCTGTGTGTATGAATATAAATGTGTGCGCTAATGACCGTTGTTTTTGAACTTGCTTTTATTTTATTTCCAACATTTGTTTTTTATGATGTAAAGCACTTTGAGAGACTTCTTGTATGAAAGGTGCTATAGAAATAGTTTGATTTGATTTGATTTAAAGAGAGAAAACAACCAAAAATATGAGCCAAACATTGGATGTAAAGTAGAAGCAGCAAATGAACGAGATAAGCTCAATATTCTTATTTTTCAACAATTTTATCCTTTATATCGCAGCAACATCTGTGAACGCTACCCAATGTACCATATGGAGCTGCATGACCTTTTAAACAGTGTAAGCACTTGGCTTTATCAATGATGTTGTATGATTCATTCAATATGTCATCTACTATCAATCCCACTCAAAACTCCTTGTGTAAATCCCACTTGCATCTGCATATAAATACTCTAGAAATAGGTGGCATTCACAGACATCAAGTGTTACTAGAATATGTGTTAAATAGACAGGCATGATTAAGACAGTTTGTGATCTATTGTTTCTCTGCAGCTTTGATGTATATGGATCTGTTTTCTCCTAATATTGCTCATTGACCATGCATATGCCTCTAAAACTTTTACATATGGCTTGGGTAATCCAGCTGTGAGGTTAAAAACTTCAGAGGATACGTCAAAGTTCTGTTATGTGACTCTCTGTTAGCTCTCTGGCCATGGAAAAGAGAATACAAAATACAGCCTTTTGCGTAGAACCGATGAAGAACTGACCCTAACACCAGTCCTGAATCAGCAATGGTAAGAGAAGACTTTAAAGACACACATGCAAAAACCTGTCCAAAAAATGTAGACACACGCACCATCCTGATCAGATGGAGCTTTAAAGTGCAGTTCCCATGTCGGAGTATTGTCAAGCCACCAGTAAGAAAGAATTATTTTTTATCAACATAAGAAACCTATAGAGTAAAAGTCTGTTAGAAACTGTGAACTCATCTGCTGCATGTGTTGGAGATGTCTGATAAGAGTGTTATGGATCTTTCTTTCTCTTTTTTGTGCCTTAAATTCAGTTTAAGTTAAATATGAGAAAACAAATACTTGGGGGATATCACTGACTCCTTAACACCTTTTCCCCAATTTGGATCCCCATTCTCTCCACACAATCAACCCACCAATGAGCTTTATCTAGTTTGACCCACTAACCATATCTAAATTGACTGCAAATCAAATCCAAACAGAGCACAACTTGTGCTTAAACACCTCATTTTCCTCTCTGTTCTTTCCCAGTTTTGGTCATGATCTAAATTTGTCAGTAATGAACACCTGGGCAAGTCATAACCAACAGTGATGGGGGACCGTTTGCTGCAAAGATTCAATTAGGTATATCAGTAGCAGGCATGCCAGTATGGGCTATGTGCAGAGCTGAAACAGGAGGGAATTATGTAAGATCAAGTTTGACTGTGTCCAGATTGTGGCTGCCATGATCTGCACAGTAATAAGACAGGCACAAGAGGGAATATGCTTTACTGATTCCTTGCAGTGGGCACTCTGTCATTTCTGGAGGGAACGGGTTGACATTTTGTAAAATATCGCATTCTACTTTCCTGCTGAGTGTTGAATAAAAAAAAATTAATGCCACTTTAAGAACCGTCCACATCTGTCCAATAGGTAGCCTGTAGCCTGTAGGTATGCAAATTACACCTGCCAGAGCTCACTCTGCAGACTGCAGATCAAAATGTTAGTCTCATTTTTTTTTTTTATTCTCACTGAGAAGTTTGAGGAATCGGCTAACAATACCCTGCAAAAAATGAATAAACCTTTTTTTTCTTTTGGGGCACATCTGGATAATGAGCAAGTTTTACCCTAGAATATATTAGATATACATGTTTGCCTTAGCTCACTGACAGATTGTTTTAAAAATCTAACCTGTGTTGAACACAGCCAAGCTCCCACAGGTTTAGCAGACTGGTCCATGTTGAAAGAATGAATAGCCATATGGTGGACCTGATGCTATCCAGCTCTCATCTCGAACAAAACTGTTAAATGAGATGGGCCTCTCTTAGCAGTCAGTCATTGTCTCACACGAGAGAGGCATCAAAGGAAACTCAGGGTGTCCATCACACTGAATATTCTCTCTCTACAAACAAACAGGTCACGCTAACAAATAGGTTAGCGTGACCTGTATCTCAGAGGCATCTGCAATTCAAATCACTATCTGAAGCATTCACTCGATATAATGAAGTCCATGTAGCGGAAAGCATTTTTTGATCTGTTTGGTGTGCTGTTTTAAGCCAACTGAATCAGGTTTTTCATGAGCCTTACAATACTGTATCTAATCCTACAATGGCCTCCAAACTGCAGGATCAGCACCTAACTGTGTGATTCCAAACTCACCGGACCATCAAAGCTTGGAGATTGAGCTCGTGGAATCAATACAGATTTTTTGTGGTTGACACAAAAAAGAGTTTCAAATGGCTGGACAAGCAGAAAAGTGTTTTTAATGGTGGTTTGACTTGATTTAACTGGGTGAATTTATGTTTGCCCACAAGTTTTTTCTTTTACTCATTTGAACATTTGTGAAGGTGCCCACAGAGGGCCTTGAAATGATGCAGGTGTGAATGAAACACACATTATTCAAACTAGTATAGAAAGAGAAACACATGTAATAACTTCTGAGTCTTTAAAGAAGGTCAAACAGAAACATGCTTCCTTGGCAATTGAAAATCTACTGTCATCAAGAATAATGGAAATATTCAATATTATTTTTCAAATTCAGATTTTCAGATTTATTTTGGTTCCATGGATGAGCTGAACATTATAGTTATGATTGCTACCTGCAGGATCACTCTCCTAACACAAAGCCTGTTGCAAAATAACCACTCTATACTTTTCTCTAAGTTGCTATGGATGAAAGTGTCTGTTGAAAACAATACACGTACAGGGAAGTTGTGCATCTTCTCGGTGAATCTGCAGCTTCAAAAAAACTTTAGAGATGAACTGCTGATCTTTAAAAGATTGCAGTGTTGTATGTGTTGATAAAGCCTCATACAACATAAATCTTATAAGCTGGTACCCGCAATAAGGCAGGGAATATAAGGAACTTGTACAAGTTTCATAAGGAACTGCAAAAAATATCTCAATATTGTTGCTTGTGGGATACGGCGCCCTCAGAATGATGTGCCTTTATTTGTTTACTCACCCTTATGCTGACTGAGACGTTGGAACACTTTCTTGATATTCATCATGTAGCCGGAGATATCGGGAGGTTTACATCTTATTTCCCTGCGGCTACATCAATTGGCTAGTGTATATGTATATATGAATGTGTGACAATCAGATTACTTGGACTGATAGTCAGTGAAGCGCCTTGAGATGACTTTGTTATGAATTGGCGCTATACAAATAAAGTTGAATTGAATTGAATTACAACGATGCTAAATAGAGCCCGGTGAAAAAAGTCCACAAAAACTTGTCAATATTCCTCCATACTGCTCGTCCAATGCAGTCCGCGTGTCCTGTGTCGGTAGCGTCCGTAATTTACTCACAACGGCATCATTTAGTGTGTTTTTAGAGCCCAAACCGTTTGCCTGTTAACTTCCTGGATGCGCGTACCAGCGCGATGCACGCGAAGCGCGTGCCGCGTTGTGACGTCGCATGCATTGGCGGCAGTATGAGTATTTGAGTATTTCTTTTTTTCTCTGACTTCAATATGTTTCAGTGCAAAATATCTACTTTCAACAAATAACTCAATGAGTGTGCACATTTGATTTGTTTTTATGTTTGTAAATATTTTTATTTTATATCTTAGATCTATTTATTTATCTTTTCTGCTGCTTTTCTGCACTGACACTGGTGGTGGCTTAATCTCATTGTACGTGTGTATAATGACAATAAAGGCATTCTATTCTATTCTATTCTATTCCTTTAATGTTTTTATTCTAATATATAAACCAGTACTAAAGCAGAAATAAAAGTAACCTCGGATTTTCTGGCTGCCGGACCGCTGAGGTGCCGGGGTCCTCGCAGTGGTACCAGCTGGCAGGGTCAAGCCGGGGGTTTCGGGTGCTCACCTCTCCTCCTTCATCTGTGTGTGTGCACTGAAGTTAGCGTTTATTTTCTGTTATACTTCTGCACTGCATGTTGGAGTGGTGGTGTGTTTTTATGGGACGAGGTTGGGGTTAGGCCTGCCTCCACCCACGCCTTCATCCCTGTGCTTTTCAGCTGTGGCCACAGTTATAGGTCACACCTGCATGTTTAGTTCTTGCACTAAACTTATTAACCAGCATGCCATTACTGTAAATGTAACAAAAAAAATCCTCACACGTTAGCTGTGTTTATGTGCGCTGAGGACATGAGAGAACTGAACATAACACCTTATCAGCAAGTGTCAAGCTCTTGCCGGGCCTGTCGCACCTATAATTAAAGTATGATTAGACAGTTGCGGTGTACGGGGTTTGGAACACAGTCAATTATCTGGTGTCACTATGTTGCTTTAAAGTACGGCTAACGTGTCTTTGTCTCTGTACGTGACAGGGAGAGCCTACTAAATCAAAGCCGCAGACTATTAAAAGTGTAATCAGGCAGACTGTGGCGGGACTGCAGGTCTAGTTTGACCCCATCAAGTCTTAATGAGGTCCACAGAGTCGTTGACCTGCACATTTGAATAACATGCATAAATATTAATAGGTTATTAATGACTTAAGGCTATTATGCAGACCGTACAGTGGACTGGGCAGAGAGCTGAGTAGACAGAGAGTGAGATGGGAAGACGGTTAAAGGTGGATGATGTCATTGTGTTATAAGAGATGATATGTTGGAAAGTCTCAAATAAAAGCCAGTTTTCTAGTAAAAGCACAACTGCAGAGTTAATGTGCATGACCAGCCCAACGACTATGTTTGCCTCAGTGACTCCGAGGTCTGCTCGTCTCCTCCAGGTGTCTCACTTTACGCAAGTTGTCATCAGTGTAATGTCGACCTGCAGCTTTTTGCATGTGGTCTTGTTAGTGCAGCCCATGAAGAACTTATGAGGCATTTACATAACCGAGGCTATTTTACTCAGCTGAAAGTTGAAATAGGTGATGGAGATGTTGGTCCAGAGTTTATAACTTCTATGAGGGTCACAAGTTAGCATGTTATTAGCAGAGATTTTACTCAGGCTATGATCTGGAAGAATATTGGTAAATAATTCCCATCTTTCCTGTTTAAATCCAGTTACTTACTTTGGTCATTAAAAAAACAACTATTTTTCCACCTGGAAAACAGCATGAAATGGCTAGGGAAGAACTCCACAACGAAGAGGACAAGGGAAAAAATGGTCAGAAAATGATCTTGTTCAGGCATCGTGGCCGAATCAAAACCCTCCATTGCTGCGTCTTCATCACTCCTGGAATTGTGCAAAACTTAAATATTGCAATAAAAATGGAAACAGTTTTTCTGCATGATGTGATGCAATGGGTCACGTGACCAGTTTGCTTGGAGTAAAGATGGCGTGGAATGTCTAACAATGAACAGAAGGGGAGACCGAAAACTTTTTTACAAATAAACAGAAAAATACAACACCCTTCCAACAGTTAAATGCTCCAAAACATAAGACATTTAGTATCTCCATCCTCCTCAAATGAAGTCTCATGGGACGGGATTTTACGAATTACGACTTACACACCAAACAGCATTCAATGGAAACACTTGCATATCGCTACTGTACTTAGATTGTACTTGAAGAAATATGGCTTTTATTTGGTGAAAAACTGTCATCGAAACACAGCGACAGACTCCTATTTGGGATATTTCTAACTATTAATCATGTCGTGCCCAAAAGTAAAGCAGCTTATCTTGTTTTCTGCCAGACAGATTTTGCATCACTTTATTACTTAATAGAAACTTCCTTAAAATGCTGCAGTAGACAATCTGTTACTTGTCTTCTGCCCCCTAGTGGGTACCAGGAAGCAGACGACAGTATTATCGAGATGTCATATGGTGATAATGCACAGAATTTTAAAAAATAACTATTTAACCTTTTAACAAAATGTGTAAAAAAGACAAGATTTGGAAAAAAAAATCACTTCATTTTTTCTCAGCTACGCTTTAATGGTTAATTTTGGTCTTTTCCACCTTTTTTCCAAGCGATTAAATAGAGAAAAACTTTCCTACAAAGTCATTTCTAAAAACTTCTGCATTCTTTAGTTACTGGACAACTGGGATAATGATCTATAATGGATCAATAATGTGTTTGTCAAATAATTAGAAATACGTAGAAATTAGACCATGAGATATATTCAACAAATGGCTGTGTTAAATTTGAGATGACACTGAGGAAATATCCAGTAGGAATAGAAAGAAAATCATGAAATCATAGAATAGGATCCAAATCCAATAAGGTGAAGGTAATCTCAGCTAACATTGCTCTGAGCTCAGCCTCTCTTGCAGGGAAATTCCACTTTAATTTCATCCGAGTCCTCTTCTCTCTCTTCTTGTGTCCTATAGTTGCCTGCTGATAGGGATGATTTTCATCAGTGTTTAAATCCAAACTAATTTTTTTCTCCTCTGCCTTGTCTCCCCTTCCTTCCACGACAGATGTGACATTCATTGTTTCACTCAAAGTTTCGGCTTGCCATGAGATGAAGGAACCTCCAGAGATTTTTAATGAAATCCACCTGGTCTAGATGAATTGATTTCAGTAAAAAGCCTCCGGTCAAGACGCTGAGATCATAGAGAACAGAATAGCTTTAACATTAATCAGTGATATGGGCCGTACCTTCCTCATTGTTTCATGGATCTGGGTGATCAAAGCGCCTTGCATGCCGTCTGAGAGAGATCCCCACACTGACACATCTTGAAAGACGGAAAGCAAGCTTTGGGCAAGAACGTCTGAAAAAGCCTTAAAAAGCCAAACTTTTTGTGGAGCGCAGGCAACGGAAAGTTGACAAAGTGTGACAGGCTGAAAGCTAACCACTCTGATAGTCAGGCTGGATTGGCAAGGCAAGGCAAGGCAAGGCAAGTTTATTTGTATAGCACATTTCATGTACATGACAATTCAAGGTGCTTAACATACAAACATTGGAAATATTACAGCAAGAAAGCAATAGAAATAATTAAAAACTGAAATAAATTCACAAAGTGAGAAAATTAAAGAAAGAAAGAAACCCTCAGAAAAAAAAATCAATCGTCATTAAAGGCTGCAAATAGAAAGGTTTTTAACCCTGATTTAAAACTGCTGACAGTTCCAGCAGACCTGCAGCTTTCTGGGAGTTTGTTCCACATGTGTGGAGCATAAAAACTGAACGCTGCCT
>JAVQJG010036661.1:0-11600 GCA_036024015.1 Craterocephalus amniculus
AAAAATCTCAAAGTGAATATTCAATTTAGTTTTTCTCCATTTTCTTTCTGCTCTCCTGCATTTCCTTTTTAGGTCCTTGATGCTCTCGCTTATCCATGGTGACTTGGTTTTACCGGTTACTGGTTTAGTTTTAAGTGGAGCAGCAGCTTCAATGGCATGTTTAAGCTTGCTGTTAAAATTATCAATTATATGAATGACCCAAGGTTGCTCACCTTGCCTTCTTACATCTGAGGTGAGATTAAGACACATGCAGAAGATGGGAACGAGAATCTTTTGTAAGTGACGTCATGTGGTGAGTAGCCTACCTGGTTTGTGTGAGACGACAGATTGTGGCAAGGCGCAAACAAACAAATCCATTAATTCAATTCCACATATTCACCAATTCATTAACCCTGTAAAACCATTTTTTTTCCCTAAAGAAGGTTAATAGGAGTTAGAAACATCCACTCTGGAGCACAGCGGGGAGGATTTGGCCAGCCTGATCAATTACATAGATCAGTGTTACGAAGAGTTGGTTATGGGCAAGCCAAACAAAACATCAACTCCCTCCACGACCTTAGCGGCTAAGCGTCAGCGCGACGAGGAATCACCTGGAGCAATCTCTCCTCCGGGCAAGGACTCGACGGAAGTCGTACCATACCGTACCGTACCGTCCTCTTCCACTTATCCGGGGTCGGGTCGCGGGGGCAGCAGCCTAAGCAGGGAAACCCAGACTTCCCTCTCCACGGCCACCTCAGCCAACTCATCCGGGGGGATCCCGAGGCGCTCCCAGGCCAGCCGAGAGATATATATTCCTTTTGTATTTCTGCTATTTTTTTTTTGTTGAATGAACATTTATCAAACGGAGAAGACTTCAGGTGCAAATGAACTGTCAGGCTCTAAAGTGTCTGAAAAATCTGCTTGATGGGCAGCAACAATTTCCTCTAAACTCATTGCTGATGTCTTTCCTCCTTTGCATTGACTCAAAACACTGAATATGATCTAACTTTAAAGAAGTGGTAATACTAATCAAGTGTATAAGATTCGCAGCACTTGGCTGCTATAGCTTCTTTATTTCAGTGGAAACAGCAAATGTCTTATTCATTTCATTCAAACAGTTTTAGCATTTTTACTTGGGTTTTAATAAATAAATGATGGCTTGGAGTAATATATCTAATGTTATTCATGTTAGCTTGTAAGAACCGATTTAAGGCTTTGTAAGGTTCTTATTAGATTCTATGGTCTGACAACTTAAATACAAAATGAAAAATCTAAAAATGTGTACTCTTTCCACCTTCAGATTGCATATCATTATGGTACACACTCATTATGTAACCATGATGTTAAATCTGGTGATTATTGCAACACATTGCAAAACATGTTACAACACAGCTATTTGGGTAATGAACTATAAAAGATGAGCTTCAAGTCCAAGGGTTGTCTTTTTTTCATTATGCAAGGTGATTCCTAACATACAGGACATTTAAAAGTTTGGATAAGAAAGGGCTTTGTAGAAAGAACCAATCCAATCCAACCCAGCTTAATTTAGCTATAAAACACTTTAAAAACAACACAATTGGCAAAAGTGTTGTACAAAACAAATAACAGCCCTCATAAAACAACATGCAAAACATGTTTCAAAGAAAATTATAAAAGCAATGCATTTACTAGTAAAAGAAACACTCAGAATAAAACAATAAAATGGAATAAAAATATTATAAAAACATGGAAGAAGTCAACAACTCAAGCAGTATTAAAAGCCAATGAAAAAAGATAAGAAAATTACTTTGCAGTGGCCAGTGCATCCCAGTTTAGGGCCAACAGCAGAAAAGGACCCGGTCCCCTCTGGATTTTAGCCTGGATTTAGGGACTATAACCCTAAGAAGAGAGCGTCCATATGGACTGGAGCAAGTTGGACAAATAGGCCTACTGCGTCCATGTTGACATTTAAAAACGAATAAAAGAATTTTAAAATAAATGCGGATGGAAACCGGTAACCAGTGCAAAGATTTTAAAACCGGAGTGATGGGATGTGCTCCTGTTTTTTGGTAGGCCTACCAGTTAAAAGCAGTGCAGTGTTCTGGACAAGTTAACTGGTAATAAAAGCATGAACTAAAATGGTTTGGCTTTGTACACTTGTCTAAGCTGAAAGAAAGCCTGATTTCACAACAGTAAAAACCTTAGTGTCAAACATTAGAGCGCTATCCCAACTTTACACCAAGGTTAGTTACTGTAGGCTTAAGATACTGACCTAATCAAAATATCTGAGTAATCTACGAAACACATAGTTTAGTTGCATGTGACTAAATTACGTTTTTTTAAATTAATAAGACCGAACATTTAACAGAACATATACAAAGATGTACTGAGACTCAACTAAGTTAGGCGCGTGCGTGTGACGTCGCAACGTACGGATAAAAATGCAACCGGTATGTATGTAAAAGGTTATTTTTGACAACCTTAGTAAAACTTCTTATCATTAACTAAGAATCAGACAAATAAAGAAGTTATTTGTAAGATATATAGTTAAATACATCGATCCATCTACTCTCATATGCGATATATAGGTTGATTAATGAGTTTAAATGCTAAATTAGCATTTAGCTTAACCAACAACGGGATACCTCAGGTAATGTTGTCATAGCCACCCTAGAGTGAACAGAGGTTTTCCCTTTGATAAATATAGGAAATATTTCTGCAGAGGATAAATGGACACATCAACTGTAACAGTAATTAGTTAAATTTGCTTGTACAAGAAACGCAACGGCGTTTTTATAGCTAACTAAGTAGGTCGGAAACTTAAGGCTAATCGTATCTACTTGCAGGTCTTCAAATGTCTCACTGGATCTGCTGCAATTCCTGCTTTGCTCCCCCCAGTGCTGACCGCAAACTGGCTGTCACTACCTGTGGCCACATCATATGTAATGTCTGTTATCAGAAAGGTAGATGAACACATTTTCATAGAAACATAGTCAAAACAAGTCCACATATCAGTGTCTGCATATGCAGGGATAGATTCATACAACAGCTCAGGCAGCCTTATTACACAGGGACATCTGTTGGACACCAGGTGATATTGCAGAACCGATCATTCAATTATACATCCAGTAGCTATATAATAAATATTTAAATGTCTTAAAAGACAGTTCAGAATCAAACTTCACACAGCTGTTTTGATAGAGTCTAGCTGTATTTATTCTTGTCATCTTCTGTCACTGTGTGGCTTAAATCATGTCATCACATTAAATTAGAATGAGGTCAGGCCATGCGGCATTCAACATGGGAGGGATGGAAGTGCCACTGGTGGCCCCTCGGTCCCAGTGTGGGAACATCTGATTATATTCATAAGCCCCAGGTCAGCTCCTGATGGGTTTCCTTTCATTAAAAGTCCACTTGCTCCTTGCTCCCAAGGCAAAACCAAGTTAATAATTAATTTTTCTGTCAGGAAAAATCACATTGTGAAGTCTCTTTTTTTCAGTTAATGCATTAGAGTTAGCTTCAACATTTCTATTTAGGATTGCCAAGTCAGAGGATGAATTTGTTTGTGTGCTATCTTCTTTCAGGTAACCCAGGGAAATGTTTAATTTGCAGCACCCAGTGCCAAGTATCACCTCTCTCAGACAAAGTAAGGAACTCAATTCTCCCCAGAGGCCATGGGATGGCTTAGATTTAGATCCAGACCAAAATCTCTTCAAAATATTGCTCTCATTACTGTGGTGTTCATTGTCTTTCTTTCAGAGCAGCTCCAATGTGAAAGCCTTGTTCTCTGACATCAAAACGGTGGCAAACAAATACACAGCAGAGATCAGCAAAGTTTGTTCTTGTTTTTCATATTTATAGTTAAAAACAGACTCGTTCTTACAACAACTATTCTAACTTACAATATGAAATAGTTAGATTCGTTGTATTCAGTCAATAGGGTTTAAAGTGTAAATATGAATGATGCAGTATGTTAAGCACTGCCAAATTTACACTCGTGTACTGTTTCTTCCTTTTCTTTAGGTTATGATGTTTCAGTCAAGACATCAGAAGAGGCTGCTGACTCACTATCAGCAAAGGGTAAGAGGAATTTTATATTCATGTTTTCTGTTTTGCAGAGTATTAACTGTATTACTTTGCATTTTAGTGTTGTTTGAAGATATATTTAGTTTTTGAAAAAGATAACCTGACTAAAATTCAACCAAGTAAGCATACTGAAAATATGTTTGAAATATTTTCTGTTCCTACGAAAATAGACACAAATGATACGGATAATAGACTTGCTGTACCAGACCATTACTAAGAACTTTCCTTGTCACAGAATGAAAAACTTGAAGAGGTATTGGTCAAGATGAAACAGGAAATGCAGCAGATGAAGAGGTTAGTAAAAACGGCATACATCAATACAGAGGTTTCTAAGTTGAAGCTAAGGTTGGGGCACATTGTTATGGATTTTTCCCTTTCAAAGGAAGCTGAATGAACAGAGTGGCTACATTACTCAGCTGGAAAACTCACTTCAACACAAGAGGTAAAGTGCTGAATAAATATGTTTGACGATAAACTCCAGAAGTTGCTGACAAGATTACTTACACATCTAAATAACATCTGTCTTTGTGCACAGTTTTGGAGCTGTGATCATATTTAATAAAAAAGAGAGAACATGTGGAGCATTTAAAATGTTGGATGTGGACAATTTTTGGTCTATTTTTCCTCTGGAATTTGAAATAAATATAAAAGCATTTTAAGCCAGCTGGCTGTTTTTGTCTTCAACGCTCACTAGGTGTCACTCCTGAGTCATTTAAGTTTTGCTGGGTTCTGCAGGATTGAATGAAATTTTTTTCCCTTTATGAACCATAAAAGCTGTATTTACACAAATCTTTTCATCATATAGCAGAAAGTTTAGAAATTAAATAAATAATACATAATGCCCATACAAGTAAAAGAAAAAACAATTTTTTTAATATGTAAAAAACAAACTCAGAATTTAAAGTAACATGCAACACTTTGAACACCCTAGATTAAAATTACTTTCAATGTGAACAATTTTGCAAGGAAACAATTATCAAGAATAGGTCTTTTTTTATGTCAATTGATAAACATAGAAATAATCTTTGTTCATTAATATTAGATAATTAAATGCAAATGAGACCACTCATGTTAGTAGACAACTGGGAGCTGAATGAGGAGATTTCTGGAAGTTATGAAAGAAGAAAAAAGACGTGAGTTTGCGTAAGAGGATGCAGAAGATGGGGTTAGGTAGAGGCAAATGAGTTGCTGTGGCAACCGTTGAAGATAACAGCTGAAAAGCAAAAAAGCGTTAATTAGTATTATTGACATTTTTCCCTTGAAAAGCCGTATTTTAAAGTATATCTGATGCAACACCACACTTACACCTCTTGGTATGTTCCAGTCTGTGAATACCTTTCCTTTCCATCATTTTTATTAGGTTGTAAGATCATAACATTTTTCATGGCTTTCATGTCCTTCCTTTTGGCATTACAGGATAAAAAGAGCACATTCATCTGGTTAAAATGTAAAAAAAAAAGAAAAAGATTAATCTTTCACTATAATTTCCATCTGGGACTGATAAAGTATTCCTGACTCCGATTCGGTGCCTGATCACAGTAAAGAAAACTCTGTGCTATTTATGCATGTGACTTCATTTACTTTAACTGCAAACCTTAAACTGTCTTTTCATTGTTGGAAGCAGAACAAGAATTGTGTTGCTGTGAACATTGTTGTGTTTAACCTGATTTATAACTCTCACACAGCACCAAGCCGTCAGCTGTGCCTCAAACCAGCCGCGGTTCCTATACTCCACATGGGCATAATCCTGGTGAACAACCTCATGATTTCATAGAGCTGTTTTGTTTCTATTGATCTAAGATCTGTAATATCACATCCAGATAATGACACATTCTATTTACAAGCATTATCCTGTATGTAGCTCATGTATTATATACATTGAATATAATGAAATAAGGATAATGTTCTGCTATACAGTATAATTTTAAGTATTTTTGTATATTTTGTTTCTCCAGTCCACCAGATTCCATACAACTCCCCTGTTTCTCTCTCGCGACATTCATCAGTCACTAATATGTGAGTGTTGTCCCTCTTTTTCCTCATGTCATTGACCTTTTTTCCCCTCTGTATACTACAGAAAGTTTTTTCTGTTTGAAATTGTGCATCACTATACCTCAGACCTCAAAGACTATGTTTTAAGCCTGGATGTCTTATGTTAGCAATTAGCTTTTGTGTAGCTTTGCCCCAGCCTATGGCTATCCCCACACTCTCCAACATGCAGCTGAATTATTGGACCTTTGCTTGGGTTTTGTCAGGATTTCTCCATCTCCTATTCAGTGACAGAAGATTAATTGGGTATCTGAACTTAATGGTCTCAATGTTGTTTTATCCGATGAGACTGTGCTTATACCAAGCAAAGGCAGTAAAAATAATATCAAATGCAAAGTTAATATAGTTTTCATTTAATATTGGGCTGCCATCTGTCACGGTATTCACTGAGAAATCATTTCCTCCACTGAGAACAGCAGAGGATCATCACTGTATTTTTTTTCACTGTATCAAGAATTTGTTCCCACTAATATTAGTGATTTAAGCTACTGTTATTTGTAAGGTAGACATATATCGAGAGAGAGTGAGAGAGATAGCCCTTTAGAAAATTGCTGCTGTTACGTAGGCATTTGGTTTTGTTGAAAAAGAAGGAGAAGAAGGAAAAACTCTGAGGCACCACTGCAGTGTTCAGCCAGCTGAACTCAACAGGACTAATGAAGTGTGCCTTCCTGTCTGGCAGCTCTGAAAACATGGAGGTAGATGAAAGGAATCTCTTCAGGAGAGTAAGTGCCATTATTTCACTCACAGTCCTTCTTTGTATCCAAATAGATCTGTTAAGACTTGACAGCATCCTGATCTTTACTTTTAGTACAAGTGAAATGAAGGTGTTAAGGTAACAAACTAAATGTTATTCTCTGCATGGTTTTGCTTCAGCCTAACTCTGCACCCAGACTGTCAATCAGGCCTCCACAAGATGGACGGATGGGTACGTGTTCTTCTCTGTCTGCCATCAGACTGTTGGTTTTGGTTTTATTTAGAGAGAATATTGCTGTCCACGAGTGTTTGGACATTTGGGAATTACTTTGGTGATATCAATATAGTCTTCCAGGAAATTCCAAATAGGTTTTATTCCAGCATCTGTAGTACAGTAGATGTGTTTGTCCACAACAGCAACACAGCATGTTTCACAGCAATCTAGATAAGTTCAAACGGAAACATATGCTGTGAACATAGCCTGGTAGGGTGTAGTTTTTTGTTTAAGCAATGCCCAACTTATCTCCAGCATAATGATCAGTGCGAAGGTCACTGTGAGTGTGATCAAATCTGTCAGAGACATAAACAGGCAACAATTTGTGTTTTTTTAATTCATTTATTGCTGCTGGAACACCTGAAAAGACAAATATTTCATTATTTAGCATCGTCATTCTCTGACATTTTGGCCTTTACTTGGAGTAACGTTGCATTCATCTGGACCCAGTTGACCGGCATGCCCCTAAGGGATTTTTTCAGTCTTCCTGGACATATCTTCCATCCCTTCCACATCTTCTCATTGTCTGTGAAATCAGTTTACTCTTACTCTTACTCTCTTTGGTGACCCTGTTGTAATATTTAGAGAAACTATTGGCTGGAGTTTTTTCATAAGGTGCAGATGAGAAGTTCTTTCCAGACTGGATAAGGTGTTAATAGTTTGCTTTCACACCAGGCACACTTGGAGGTGGACAGGTTATAATATAATATGATAATCTTATTAAATGTAGTAATTACTTAACACGTGCCAGCTGCAGGTGTTTAACATCCACTATGCATTGACTTTGCTGGAAATCCTCCACCAAGCATCACAGCTATCGTTGGCGGATGCAGCAGTTTTCTTTTTTTCTGTTTATAACCAAAAACCAGGGTCTAATTTTAATCATCCTTGAGAAGATAATAAAAAGAAACCTTTGTTTTTTTGTCTTAGTGAAGACATTAAAGGGTGAAAGGTTTTGGGGTTTTAAGGGTTAAAGGACTCATGTTGCAGAATAACTTTCTTTGTATTTGCCGGGTTAGTGTAAATATTGTGCATATTTCCTCATTAGAAATCAAAATATTTAAGCAGCCATGAATGTACTTTGCCTTTTAAAATACTTAACGTCTGATGGATAGTTACTTGGTGTTAATGACAACTTGTGCCATTCACCGTGGAGCCAGCGGCAGCAGAGCTGTGCTTGCATGCCGGAGGTGTTTTGCTGTGTTTGGTAGCAACCCCGGCGCAAGCTTGAAGCAAAGATGACTCAGCCATTGATCTTGTCTTCCTGAAGGGTTTTCCAAGTGACACTTTCAGTAAGCTCACGTGTTGGAGAAGAAGACACACATAAGCCTGTGATGAACATTTCATTTTTTTCTAAACCTCTGTAAGATATTTTATTTATTTGTTGTTTTTTTTTTCTTCCTCTTCTTTTTTTTTAGGTGGCCTCTTTGGCAGGACATCCAACCAAAACATGCCAGCCAGCCACTCTGCATGCTCCGCCACGGCCAGGTGACCAATCAGACGATGCAGAGGAATTTTTTACTGTGTATGCCTCTGTGTGTGTGTTTGTGAGCCTAAGAGGACGCTGCCCATACATGTGTTGAGCTGATGTTTGCGTCATGCAGCTGTCCCAAAACAAGACTGACAAATAAGAACACAGCAGTTAATCTAAAGAGATTATTGTGATTACACAGTAATGTTTTTCCCTCCCTTCTTTTAGTCGTTTTCAGGAAGCACCTTTGACCCCGGAGATGTCATACAGACAGAGATCTGCATGGAAGTCTCCCATCTTCAAACCTCCAGCCTCTTTCAGATGCTCCATGTCCTCCCTGGCCGGCCCTCCTCCTTAACACAGACACATATCCACAGTCTGTCTGGCCACGCAGCGTCTCTGTAGGGATGTTTAGGATGTGTGTGTTGATTTTAACCGTCTTGAAGTACAGCTATAACTACTTTCAGCATAACTTCAAGAACACTGTTATTGAAGACTGAACCCATTTGTGTTAAATTGCAGTTTGCTGATTTACGAATCAAATAAATGTATTAAAAATGAATGGGATTAGACTGTTGATCAGACTTCCGGGGACTGATTCATCTTTGCCTTCTGAAGATGCCCGAAAGAAACCCGCTGCACTGATTTGTGTGTTTGTAAGCGGTATAATGTAGTGAAAGGTCGGGCTATTCATAAAAATTGCTTTCAATAATCCGCTGGAGAAACCTTGTAAGGCGTTGAAACCACAAAGCCATATAAGCTCTGAGCCAAAGGCTCAATCTGACGCGGTGCTCCCTGCGCTGCACCAGCACCTGTTCAATTTACAAAGATAAACTGGGATTATGTTGTGCACAAAAGACAACCCCATTCTGCCGGCTTTTACAAGGCCGGGCTTAACGGATGACAGGCTGCAATAACATCGATGCATCTCGCTGCCCTTAGCAGTAACACGACTCGTCATTTCACCCTCATTTCTGTTACAAAACAGCCTACGAAGAGAAGACAAAGACACATGTATCCATACAGAAACACGATATCACCTGAAGTCATCGCAACAAGGAGAAGCTCATGCGATGAGGCGGGCGGAGAGGACGGACGATGTGTTCGGGCAGGCCGGCGCTTTCTTTGTAGACCCGCATTTTTGCCTCTATTGTCACTGGTTGTCAGAGTGGTGAATAATGTCTATTGAAGAGGGCTCAGGTGTGACTGTGTGTGTGTTCTGGGCTTGCACGCGCAACACTCAGGCACTTACATGTGTGAGAGTGTGTGTGTGTGTGAAGTTTTAACAGAGCCAGTGGGCCTGATCCTTGTCTTTGCTCCAGTGGGATTTGAAGTTGTTTCCTGTTGTTTTTTTAAAGGCCCACTTAGAAATAACCTCCCGGGGGGGTGGGGGGGGGGCAGCCGAAACTGTCTTAGCATCACAAAACTAACAGGTAGACGAGTAAATCGGGACAATCTCACTTATACGTTCACACACAAACAGGATGTGTTGGGGTTTTAACAATTGAAAAATGATATAAATTGATGCATTTGTATTTCTCTCCGTTAACTTTTCCACTCATACACCCTCACACAAGCCTCTGCATGGCTTCGGGCTGTACAAATGAGCTCTGCCACTTCAGAGAGCAAAAGAAAACTATTCTGATGTCAGTGGTAATTATTCAGCAGCGTGTTCCCACAGACCGTCCACCCTCCTTCCCCGTCTCTGCCTTTCCATCCACGTCTTGTGTATGAGGGAGAGAGAAGCTTCTCTCTTAATCTGATCCAGACTTCACACTTTGTCACTCAGTATTTCGGTCTTGTACCTTTAGTGCATTAAGTGTAATCCCCTCTAGGCAAGACATGACATGAAACAAATGATTTCACACTGGAGCTATTTGTCTTTCTGAGGTGTGTAGAAAAGGCTCCTGCTTATCTTCCATGGCAAAAGCTGCAATTTCAATCACTCTCACCGTTTAATTTTTCCTTTGGAAAAAAAAAAAGACAGATGAAGAGGATTTTGTTAAGCATAACTTCCCATCAGAGGCCGTAGAGGAGGATTTACTTCAAAATGTCACTTTCCTCGAAAACCAAATGCCACATTCCATAACTTTGTTCAACAGTTCAGCTCGGGTGGCCAGAGGAAAGCCTGGTAAGAGACCAGGCTTTACCTGCTGCTAATTTGCTGTATACTTATTTAATTGTATTTTGGTTTGCACATAGTTTTTCGTACACTTGATTGTTTTTGCACAAATCTTTTGCATTATTTAATTTAATGTATTTACTTATATATATCTTTTTTTCAGACTTGTTCTCACTTGTTCTGCCGATTTGTACTTCTTGTAGTGACATAGATCTGTATAATTTGTTTATTATTTGTAATTAGAGTTGTATGTTTGCTAATTTGAGTCTTTATTTTCATCTACGTGTGCTGCTACAACCCCATATTTCCCAGCTTTGGGAACAATAAGAGTACCTTAAACCTTTGTAATGATGTAAAAGATCAGTTCATTTACATGTATTATGAACTTAAGAACAGGTTTAATCTTTATAGTAGATAAGATTTGTGCCTTATGTCACTGGTTGCTGTTTCATAGTGAAGATCTGCATTGACTATGTTTTACCGCTCTGGGCCTCAAAGTGCAAATATGTTTTTCCTGGTTTTAGTGTCTTAGAATACAGAAACGGTTGGAAACCAATGGGAAGGAGAATTTTAAAAAAAGCTTCTTACAATTAAGTATTTTATTTTTTAACCCAGTTAAATAAAGGTCATCTTTTTAACCATCCAGCTTTGGATTGCAGGGTCGCAAACTTAGACCTCTACCCGGACCTCTCTCTCATCTCTCATTGGAGGACGCCAAGTCAACCAAGAGCCATAATCTCTCTCTAGCATGTCGAAGGTCTGCTTTCAGCCTTACTCCCAATGAGACTCACCTGAAATATGTCAAGTGAAAGGCCCCCTGGAGACATGCTTAAAGGGATACTCCGCCCTCAGAATGATGTGCCTTCATTTGTTTACTCACCCTCATGCTGATTGAGACGTTGGAACACTTTCTTGATATTCATCATGTAGCTGGAGATATCGGGAGG
>JAVQJG010036668.1:0-14116 GCA_036024015.1 Craterocephalus amniculus
TGAATGAATGAAAGAATGAATGAATGAATGAATGAAAGAATGAATGAATGAATGAATGAAAGAATGAATGAATGAATGAATGAATGAATGAAAGAATGAATGAATGAATGAATGAATGAAAGAATGAATGAATGAATGAATGAATGAATAAGTTTCATTTACTATATTTCATTTACAGTAATTATGACTTGAGTCTAGAAAAAATAAAAAGGTTTCTACGGTCTTGTAGTTCAAGTTCTGCAGTTTAATTTGATGTGAAGCATCACTATCATCTGACAGACAACAACACTGTTTAGCTCTTTGACAAGTGCTGACTAAAGCCCCAAATCTGCAGCTTATAGGGTTCAAAGGGTTCTTTATTTTTCTGTAAGTTTCAGACATGCAACAAGCAGTTTGGACTCACCTTTGTCATGCTTCTTTGCAGGTTGTCTTTGCCCATGTAGGAGGCCTGGTCGCTGACGGTCTGCTCTGCTTTCTGGATGGTGTTGCTCAGGTGACAGCGGCACGTCTGGAACTTCTTCAGAAGCTCAAGTAGCACGCTGCACTGCTTCTTCCTACGACACCAGAGGAGATTTCACTATGTATCCAAACACCTAAAGGTTTCAGTTTCAGCCAGTTTGTACCACTGAAGACCTGGCCGTTGCTTGTTTCTATAGACTTGTTACTACTGAAGTTAAACTTGGTTCTTAAAGCAGAATTTTCGCTTTTTTTTAACCTGGGGACTGTTTTCATCTTTCCTCTCATACATGTCAGTGATGGAGCGATCTTGAACATTCCTTTCTCCATCACTCACATGTATGAAAGGAAAGATGAAAACTGACCCCAGGTTCCAAAAAAGCGAAGTTCTGCTTTAAGGTCACATTACCTGTCAGAGAAAGCTCTCTCAGTCTCTTTCCACTCAGCCTCCAGCTCCTGAAGGACGTCTTCTCCTCCTCCCTGCTTCTCTTGCACATCACGGAGGTTCTCGAGCTCAAAGTGCTGAGCCTGCAGCTGGCCTTCCAGATCTGACAGCGCACGCAGCCTGGAAAATGCAAGATTAGCTAAATGTTTTAATAATCGTATGCACGGATTTGGTTCAGTTTAAATGAATTTCGTTATAAAGTAATCTGGCAGGTGAAATTGGGCAGAGGAAAAGCTTTTGGAAAAGAACGCTGTGATAAAAAGACGTAATGCACGTAAACAGAATGAGGAAAGCTGTGAAACATCAGACAGTACCAGACGTGCCAGCATGAGCATCACACACCTGTGCTGCACAGCAGGCATGGTGGGCTCTTTCAGGCCTTGCTTTTCAATCATATCCTGCAGCTTCTTCAGCTCCCCCAGCATTGTCCTCTTCCTCAGACCCAAGGACTTGCTTTGAGCCTCTTTCTGAAGACCTTTCTGCTGGCTGGCCAGCCCACTGTCAGCCTCCTCCAATCTTCTCAGCAGGGCAGTCACCATGTCCAGGCAGGAGGCAGGGACACCATCCCTGGTGACTGTAAGTCTCGCTCCCTGCAGGAGCAGATCCAGCTGAGGCGCCTTCTCCTTCAGACTGTCAATACTCTGCTTGATCAGAGCCATCTTAGAGCGGCAGTCCTGCAGTACTGCAGAGTCACTGCAGGGGGCGCCTTGGACCCCTGAAATGTCTTCGTCCACAGTGCGCAGTGACATCAGGAATCGGTCCAGGGCGCGCGCCGCTGCTTCGCTCTTACGGACCTGCTGTCGGAGTTGGTCCAGACTTGCTTTGTGAGTCTCAACCTCCCGAGTTAGAGGGAAGCGTTCTCTAGAGTCCAGATCACTGGATTCAGGATCCAGTCTGGCCAGTTGGTCCAGCTCACTTTGAATGTTGTCATCCAGTTCCTTTAGCAGAGAAAGACATGCAAAGATGTGAGAGTGGGACTCCAAAAAATCTGATTTCAACAAAAGAAAGAAAGATGGCTGCGGTCAGACCTTGATGTCCTTCAGGATGTTGGTGCTGGCCAGCGTGAAACCAGTGATGTCTTTGGGCTGTCTCAGGTATCGGTCCAGCCGGTCGGTGAAGTCCACCATGTGGTTCTCTGTGGAGTCAATCTGTCTGAGAGCAGCGCTCAGAGAGCTGCCTCTCCTCTGGAGGTTTGTCTGCTGGCTGCGCCACTGCTCCTGCAGCTCCATCAGTTCCTGCTCCACAGACATGTCCTGGCTTAACTGGGAACGCTGGGAGTACTGGTTCGAGTACTCAGACCACAGTTGTTCACTCTCCTGCCTCAAGAACTGGAACAGCAAAGGATTTCAACTCAAAATGATACAAACATGCATCCAAACTCCAAACAATTTAGAGCGTGAAATATTTAAATCATGAATCTACGTTTGCTGAAGAGAACGAGGCTGTACCTGTATTTCTTGCAGCCGTGTATGCAGGCCTTTCAGGGAGACAGAGTCTGAAGGAACATCTTTGAAGCTCTGCACATTTTTAGCTAGTTGGGCTTGCAGGGACCTTTTACAATTTTCATACCTAAATGTTTTAGGAATCAAAACAAAAAGAACTGAAATTAATCAAATGTAAAAATCTCTGAAATATTTTCTCACAACACTTCAGAGAATATGAAAACTAACAGTTTAACACTTTTTGTACCTTTCAAAAACGTCCTTCTTGGTGAGTTCTTCCACTGACGCCTGCTTTTCTACTTCATCAGGTGTCTGCGCTGTCCCCTGGGACACCTGACAAACAATGGCATCATTAAATAACTTGTACTGAACTGATGTGCTGTCTCTACAAACACACAAAGTTCAGCATTGTTCGTGGGATCTTCCTGACATTTGCTCAGTTACTGCTGCAGCAAAAGTCCAGGTTCACAGACAGCTTCCAAAGCACAAAAAGGATCTTCTTGTTGAACTGTTCAGGTCAGGAGAAACAATTTCCAAAGCACTGGATCAATCTGTAGAGCATGCTGTAGACTGTCACCAAAAACTAAAGGAAATATGGGACAACAGTAACAGTGCAATAAACTAGACATCATCCTAGTAACTGATGAAAACACCAGATGAAAACTGGTGAGGGAGGCTTCCAACAGATCTCGGAGCAGCAGGAGTTTCTACATGTTGTGTCCTACATGTGACAACAACCTGCTGCAGTCTCCATATGCCTGCACTGTGCGATAGGGTTGAAAGGTTTGTCAGGCTGAGAGACTGCACATCACACATGCTGACCAGCAGCAGGATGGGAGCTGTTCCTCCTCTTCTTCGCCCTGTACACAGCCAACTTCAGCACAACTCAGAGCGGTGCAGTGTTCAGAAGTCAGTACAGATCCTCGGCTGTATCAGGGAGGAGCAGGAGGGTGAAAAAAGGAGGCTAGTGAAGAACTTTGTGTTGTGGCATCACCACAACCAGCTGCAGATAAACCAATCAAAGACCAAGGAGATGCTACTGGAATTTCATAGGACTGGACCACCAACGCAGCATGCTGTCTTACCAGCAGCTCAGCCTGTAGCAGGACAACATAGCGGACTGGTCCTGGCCAGTCAACATCTCTACAGGAAGGGGCAGACCAGAACGCATTTCCTGAGGAGGCTGGCAGCTTTTAACCCCTGCAGAAAAGCAATGCAGCGAAGAGGGACTGCAACAGACTGGACAGACTGAGGCGTGCTGGATCTATGGCACGGACGGAGCTGGAGTCTGTGGTGGTGGTTGCAGAGAAGAGGACGCTGCAGCACCACAGACAGGGCTCTCATTTATTCTGCTACGTTATTGAAACATCACATCACATTGTTGCATTCCCCTATATTTTCATCTGTTTATCATCTGTAATTTCTATTGTTGAGTCGCCCCAAAAAAATTTTACACCCAGAGTGAAGCTTGGCCTAGATAGTATCATCCTTTGGGTTTGCTTTATTCAGCTAGAACTTGGGCTTTAGTCGAGGAGGGAATTATGAATTTTCTTATAACTCTAAGCCGTCTGCTGGGAAGCAGAAGCAGAGGAGGATTTTCATCATGAAAATGATGGCAAGCACACATCTAACTCTACTAAGGAACAGCTTCTCCAGGTCAAGATGCCCCATGCTGACAGACTTAAATGAAAAAATGCTTCAACACAGTTTCTGTTTAAGGATGTCCACACTAATACAGCCTTTTTTTGTCTGGTTTTTCTTTTTTATTCCCCCTAATAGATTTTTTTTTGTTGAATTCTACAGCTCACAGGTCATTTTAAAGGTGATGAAAGTTTGGAAATCATGTATTTAGCTTTCATCTTTTCATATCATAAAATCAAGCATTTCAAAACTTTTTATATCCACTGTATGCATACACTATGTAAATGGTTTATGGAAATATGGATGGCTCCAAAATATTTTGTAATTACTTGTAAGACAGCTTGTCTTACCTCAGTGACAACTTGAGATTTATCTATTGACTTTTTAGGTTCCTTGTGTGTGGTCAGATCCTCACTGAAGGCAAGCTGAATCCTGTAAAATAGAAATATGATAATAAATCAGCGAATTTCATCACAACACCAATATCTTTCATCTATATCTTAACCTTTCATCTTTAATTTAAACATTTGATTAAATGGAGAAAAAATATATATAATATTATTTCCTAATGTTAATCTTAGTGAAATGTCCAGGATAAATAAAATCTGCCTTTGATTTTATTCCTGATTTCTGCTGCAGAAATGAAACAAGACAGAAATGGAAGATGACAGGAGTCTCACCTTGCTTCAGTATGTGATGCGTCCTGGTCTCCACTGAACTGGCGCTGGATGGCGGCCAGCCTCTTCTCACACTCCATCAGCTGAGTCTGGGCCAGGCGGTGAGCATCCTCTGGACTCAGAGTGTCACACAACTCTTTTAAGGCTTCCAGGTGCTGTCCTGCCTCTGCAAAGTCTGCTGAGAAGCAGGCCTGGAGGACGTCGAGTTGACAGAAGGAAAATAATGAGTTCTATCTTTTAGCTTCTTACTTTACATCAAAAGAAAATGACATGTTTTTGTACGATTTGCAACACACAAGCCAACGCTCAAGTGGCAGCAGCCAACAGATTTGAAAAGCACAAGTGAAAGAATCCTTTTTATCTTTTGTACAGCCCACATTGACGACAGTGTTGACTTGTACTGTAAACACACCCTTACAAAAATAAGCAGGCTTGAAAAGCCAAAATTAAATACAGTTTATCCGAATCACCAGCTTCCACCAGGTTGAGGCATGCAAACAAGAAGGAAGGAGGAGTTGATATAAGCAAAGCTGCAAACCCATCCGATAAGCACACCTACAGGTACAGAGTTTAGCTCCAGTGACTGAACTACCTTTGTTTTGGTTTCTAAGCAGGAGCTTAAGTGCATCTCACACCTCAGGACTGCTGTATGAAAATCTTTCCTTGTTACTTCAAACTGTAACTGCTGCAAAAGTGCTGAGATGTCAGCTCTCACAGCCTGAGAGATAACATAAACACATATGACACTATAACACATGCTACTCAATAGCATATGAATGCTTTATAAACTTAATACAAGAAGTCAAGAAATTAGGGTTTGCTAGACTGTTTCTTTGTTGTAAAAATGCTTCTTGATAGTAAATCTTATAATGTTGTAAGCCTGTTTATTTCCTTTTAAAATGGAGTTTGTTTCAGTGGGGAATGCTGAGAAATTTGGCAACTTCCCTTGGTTTAGTTTGCTTTCACACAGCACTTCACTGAAAAGGACCAAGTCATCTGGACAAGACCACCCAATTAGAAAAACTGTTCGTGAGGGCAATTATTTCATCAATCGAGAAAGAAACAAAACACAGAAAGAGGATGAAAAACCCAGCCGGTGGACTGGCCACGACAAAAAATGGCTCGTATAGAAGTAAACAATATTTCCACTTTGGTTTTCAAACCTAAAACTTTCTGCAAAAAGCTGTCCAGTATGAGCAGCAGGACAGACAGCAAGATGCTCTACAACGCACTCTACGTCACTTTCTCCCTTTGGTTGACTGCACGACCCCTTTGCTTTCACACTGTCAACGAACCACATCAGAGTTCACTTGTAAGGGAACTGAGACCAGAGTTTGCTTCTTTGCTCCACACCAGCGTGTGAATGAGCATTCACACAACTCAAAAGAACCATACTATCCATGGACAAAACAGCACCAGTGTGAATGCTCCCTTTTTTTTTCTTTTTTTTTTTTTTGCCTAATGCCTAAGGGTGTGAATGCTTCCTTAGGCATTGCAAGAAAAAAAACTGGCAAATGTGGGATATTGTTTTAGTTACAGCATGTCAATGGTTTAACGTTTTGCTCATAATAATTAATAACAATTAAACATGCCACATTTTTACCATGAAGCAGTTCAGCTTGTATCCTACCTCCCACTGCGTCCTGACAGACTGGGTGAAGAACTCCATGTCTCTGAGCTGCGAAGGGGTACAAAAGGCCTCCATGCCTGTCGCTGCTCTCAAGAACCCCTCCAACAACTCTGGGTCAAGAGTCTTCAGAATCTCCTGGAAAAAATGCATGCATGTAATTCCTGGATCAGCTCCATGCAAATAAGTTTAATTAGCGTAATGAGGTAAAGAGGAAATATAATTCACCTGTTTTGCACACTTTCAATAAGGTACCTTTCTTTAATATGTTACCATTAGGTTAATTGTTAACTGTTAGTAAAATATAAGACTGATAACTAATAACTAGATTTACCTCTTTAACAGATGCCTGCTCAGCTGATAAGCGTTTATCTTTAAAGACAGTGATAGCTTCCATAATGTGCGCCTGCAGGCAGTACTTGGCCTCCTCAAAGCCATTTCTGGCCAGAGCCTGTGCTTTATGGTAGGCCTCTGTGTAGGCCTGGGGAGGTGCCTGGGCCAGGGCAGGAGGTTTGATGAGGGGGTCTGGTGACTCTGGCTGGATCTCAGGCAGCACAGTGACCTGGGAGAGGACAGCGGTAAGGGGTTGTTGAGGCTTGGGATGAGGTTTTGACTGTGGGAGAGGTGGAGGTCTGGCCTGTGGTGGAGATTGAGCCTTGGACTGCAGTGTGGTTTGGGCCCTGGCTTGTATTGGAGATCGAGCCTGAAGTTGGTTCTGGGCCTGAGACTGGCTCGGCGACTGATCTTTAGGCTGAGCTGGTGGTGTAATTTCGGCCTGCACCTTGGGTTTTAATGCCGGCTCAACCGTAGATTTGGTTGATGACAGGACCACGGATTGTTTGGGAACCTGGTGTTCGGGGACAGCTTGCAAAGCTAAGTCAGCCTTTGGCTGAGCGGGTAACTGGAATGCTACTTGGGGTGGTAGCTGGAACTGTGGTTTGGGTTGCGTTGCTGACTGAAGCATCTGGAGTTGGGACTGTTTGTGCTGTGGAAGATGACCCTGAGGCTGCAGGGTCTTAGCTTGAACGAGTGGCTGTGTCTGGGTGTGTGATTGGGATTGGGCCTGTGGAGTTTGCAGCTGGGCCGGTGGTAGGATCGGGTGTGTTGGGTGTGACTGGGGAGTTCTGTGAGCTTGCAGCTGAGGTTGAGGGTGATGCGGAGTTTGGGGCTGATGCTGAACTGGTAAATATTGCTGGGAGTGAGGCTGGTGGTAAGGCTGGGATTGCGGATGTGGTGATGCCTGAACCCACGTCTGTTGTTGAACTTGGACTTGATCTGTCTGAACCATACTGTAAGCTCTTATCTGTGGGGTCTGTTGCACGGGACCTTGGTGGGTGATCTGGGGTTGTGTTTGAGCCCAGGATTGGTTTGGTGCTTGCAAACGCATCTGAGGCTGATATGATTGAGCAATGTACCCATGGGGGCTGATCTGAGGCCCCTGCCGGGTCCACTGCTGGAAAGCCTGAGTTGTTGCATAGGTCTGAGACTGTGAAGCTTGACCAAAAGGCTGATGGTATGGTTGGGGGATGGGATGCCCTTGCTGGATGATGGCTTGATTTTGTGGCTCTTGCTTTTCTGTCCACTGTTGGGGTGAAAACTGAGATGGGGAGTAACCTTGGGGATAAAGCTGGGGTTGTGCTGTAGCCTGGAGATGCTGGATAGACATTGGGGATGATGCTCTGACTTGAGTCATAGCCTGCAATTGACCCTGGGTCAGTCCTTGCTGGACTGGTGGTTGAACATGAGTTCTAGGGTCAGTCATAGAATGATCTTGACGAAGGAGACCAGGTTGAACTTGGGTTTGAAGGTGAGTCAGTGGCTGGACATGACTCGGCCTGTCTACTGATTGACCATGGATTTGAGGACCAGCCTTTGGCTGAGGGTGAGTTTGAACCTGAGTTTGAGGATAAGTCATGGGTTGAGGAGAGACTTGGCCTTGAGAATGAGTTTGATGCTGGACCCTAGATTGAGGATGAATTTGAGAATCAGCCATTAGCTGAGCCTGGGTTTGAGCCTCAGGCTGACCGTGGGATGGTGGCTTAGGTGAAGGGGGCCTGACAGGGGCCCAAGACTGTGGATGACTACGTAGCTGAATGTGGGATGGCACTGGAGGCTGGATGTGCCCTGCAGGTGGCACCTGCATAGGGGAGGAAGGTCTGACTGGAGCCCATGTCTGAACTTGAGAAACAGCCAGACCTTGTGGCTGCATGGATGTCTGAGATCCAGCCGGAACAAATGTTTGGGACAGGAGATGTTGTTGTGTCTGTGGCTGGGTCAATGACTGTGATTTCACAGAGCTATGGACTATATGACTTTCAGTGGCTCCTGTTTGTAACTTGGTCATCGCTAGCTGTTGGGTATCTGTAGAGGATTGGGACATACTTGT
Source organism: Craterocephalus amniculus (assembly GCA_036024015.1). Classification (NCBI taxonomy): domain Eukaryota; kingdom Metazoa; phylum Chordata; class Actinopteri; order Atheriniformes; family Atherinidae; genus Craterocephalus; species Craterocephalus amniculus. The sequence goes on from JAVQJG010036668.1 coordinate 8,675, forward strand.
GGACTGCAGTTGCAGCTGGACTGCTGACTGAAGATCAGACCTAGTGTTAGCTTGGGGCTGTTTTGAAGCCTTTACTTGCATTTTAGACTGAGTCTCAGTTAAAATCTTAGATTTAGTCTTGGTTGGGTTTGCTTGAGCCTGTCTTACATCTGACTGTGTTTCCCTTTGCTGTGTCTTCTGCTGCTGTTGTGATTTTTTTGGCTGTGGCTCTACATTTTGAGCTTGTGGCTTCTGTTTTTTCTGTTCTTGCTGCTGTTGATGAGTCTGTTTGGCTGATTTTGCAGGTGCTTTAGGGTGCGTCTTACCAGCTGATGTCTGCGATGTCTGTGAAGCTGCCTGAGAAGTTCTCACCGTTTCTTTCTTTAACTGTGACTGGATCTGTTGAGCCTGAGCTGTATCATGAGAAGAATCTTGCTCTCGATTTGCAGGAGCTTTCTGCTCCTTTACAGCTGCTTTCTGAAGCCAGGGTCGGTTCTTCATGGCCTGCATCTTTCTGGTTTGAAGCTCTTGTGAACTCAGAGGTTTTTTCTTCAAAGCCGTTTTCTGTAGTGATGTCTTCTGTGGAAGCGCTGACGTCTGTTGAACTTGTGTTGGCTCCACCTGTTGCTGCTTTCGCTGGGGTTGCATTGGCTTTAGCTCTTGTTCTTCTTGTTCTTGTATATCTAGTGGTTGCTCACGCTCCTGTGTTTGGGATTTCTGTTCATCAACTTCATTTGTCATCTGTGTGGGAAGTCCTTCATGAAGTAGCTCCTGCTGTGAAACCAAACCTTGCTCCTGAATCTCCTGTTGTTTTTGTGAAGCAGTCTCAGTGAAAGTCTGCTCCTCTGGGGGTGATTTAGTCCCAGTTTCCATTGCAGGTTGTGCTGGATATGACACTGGGAAGGGTGTCATTCTCTCTTCTCTATATTCCTGCACAACTATCTGCGGCACAAATGTTTCATTAGAGGGTTGTGTCCCAGGCTCTCGAATTGGCTCCTGAATGTCTGACTGTCTCAGATGTTGAGGTTTAGTCTTAGCCTGGATAAAGACCTTCGATGGAGGGCCTGCCTCTGAAGGGCTTCTGCTTCTGTCCCTTCTGGCTCCCAGGCTGCTCAGCATACCAATAGCCTCCTGGAATAGAAATCAAACACACAAGAAAAACAAACATTTGCAGTTACTACAAATGTAGTATATTGCATTAAAATTTCACACTGGTTTTCTTTTCCTTTCTTTCTTTTTAGCTCTCAAGTCCAGTACAAGACTTTCTTATAAATGAATTAATGAATAAATAAACTAGCCTGTGATTGAGCAACAGCAGCTCGAACTCGTTCCTGCATAGCAGAGGCATGGAGGTACTGGAGGGGGGAATTCTTCTGACTTGTCATAATGATAACCTGCAGATCTTGCTCTTCTGTGACCACCTGACCCTCCAGCTGCAGACCACGGGATATAAAGACCTGAAAAATAAAAGGTGGTGAATACTTCATCAAATGTTCCTTCATGAAAGTACCGGAATCAGGGACACTCCTCTGGTCTGAGGACCTTCTTACCCTGGCTCTTGGGTCTTGGCCCTGGTGTTTCTGCTGCCGATCGGTGGCCCTCAGCAGCTGGTAGAGCTCCCTCGCTTCAGCTTCCCAGTGCAGGAGTTCAGCTAGTCTACTGTCCAGCCCAGATACACTGTGCTGCACCTCTGCACACAACTGCTCTGCCTCAAACAAGGTCTGCATCACCTGGTCATGATAAAAGAAATTAGCATGACAGCGAGCATGACATATTCTGAATCTTCCTAAGCATATGTGTTAGTGAAACTTAAAAAGAAAAGTATATCATTCATACTTCAGGTGTTGCAAGTCTCAACTTCAGTAACTGTTCGGATGAGCATTCAGGGGCCGGATCTAAAGCTTCCAGATTCACTTCCTTTATTTTCCTCATGATGAACTGAAGGACAGAAACCAAACATCCAATTCAAGAAAGACAGCAAATGGAAAAAAGCTTCAATTGGTGTAAATAGAACAATGATGACTGCATCAGTCCAACCTGCAGTCTTTTTCTGTAGGTGCGTAGTGGCCCTGCCATTGCCTCCAGAGGCTCTTTTAGAATCAGAGTGGCCTCTCTGATCAAAGCTTGGAGGTCCTGTGCGGTGGTCTGGATATCTGCACTGGGCTCAGATATGCCTTCCTGGAAAAAGATAAGACAAGCACTGATGGTCAATCCTACTTCCCCAGTCAATCTGCCATTGTGCCTTTAGGAAAGACACCCCACCCTCCTTGCATCCAGTTTTGGTGTGAATATGTATGGATGTGCTTGGGGTGTCTTGAGAAATGCTACAAAGATTTGGCCCATTTCAATTATTATATGTGTTACTGGTGAAGAATAAACAAAATGTTACATGAATGAAAAAAGTTTCAGGCTTGCCAAAAAAGACCAAAACAAAACACTATCTGGATGAATCTGAACGTCTCTGCAGTATCTCTGAACTTCTATCAGACATGGTACAATATGTGAACATAATCTCTGCAGGGGCAGACTCATAAAGTGAAGCAGTTTTTAGTGGAGACAGTTTGGTACAGTTTAGCCACCTCTTCTTAAAGAGTTAAATACTGGCAATAACTTAGCATTTAATGGTACATAAACACTGAACTTCTGTAAAAAAAAAAAAAACATTTTAACAGTCTGGTTTAAATAGTTGAGGAGAAAGTTACTTTAATTTAAACAGAGAGAGGCATGGTTCAATAAAATATTTCTTATACTATGAGATATATGAAGAGAAGAAGTTAAACAGTGTATTTGGAAAGTGGTGTGTTTTAATCATTTATCAACCTGAAATGCCGTTTTTATTTTTGGTTTTGTCATCTGATCTCTCATAGACCACATTCCACTCAATTGTTCACTTACTGCTGTGTTTCTTTGGACGAACTCTGCCCAGTGCATGTTGACTTTTCGCAGCTCCTCTGCAAGACTCCGACTGGTCTGAGGGTCAGTTGACTCGATCAAGAAGCTGCCCACCTCATTCAGGTGGGCGTGCCGAGCGCCCCACTCAGCCATGGACTCTGATGTCACCTGAACAAAAACATGAACACCAGCAGAAGTTTTGAAGTGCACCAGAGTAAGGATCTGGAACGTCCTCAGAGGCCTGTAAATTTGTAATGTGCAATTATGACCCAACTTTAAAAAGAAATATGCAGTAAATAATAATAATAAATGAAAACATTTCATTTCTCACCACCGGTCTGTTGCTATGACTGAGTGCTACAGAACCCTGTGCTAGCCAAGCCTGCAGCGAGCTAAGGCAGTCTCTGTACGAGTCCCAGGCAGACAGGACGCGGCCCATAGTCCCCTTGGCTGTTGTTACTTCATCCAAAACCAGAGCAGTGTCCTCCTCAAGCTGCTTCACCTGCTGACTGACGTGGTGGTAATCTGAAGCTAAGGATCCAAAAAACAACATAACCAGTCACACAGTGAGAGAAGTCCACGTTAAACTCCGGAGTAATGTTGAATAAACAAATTTATATATTTGTAATGGATACTTACCGAGGGCAGATTTGCTTGAATATTTCTCAGAAATCTGCTTAAGCTTACAAAGAGATGTTTCCAACAAAGATGGTAGCTCCTGACTGTTTACCATTTCCTGTGATCATAAAAACGGATGAAGTCAACGCCACCAACCATGGTTGTAATGGATGGATACACCACTTCCGGATTACTTACATGCCATTCATGCAGTAAGACCCTGACAGCCTCTGGAGAGATATAAGGTCTCTTCCAGATGTGGCGCTTGGTCCTGATCTGGCCCAACAGATCCAAAACTGTGTGGCGGTGCTCGCGGTACTCCAGCTTGATCCCATGGTACTTAGCAGTCACTCTTACACTGGTGAATCTGGAAAAGAATAATATAATTATATTTTATTATTAATATAATAAAATTAAAGTAACTGAAAAGTGAAAATATCTCATACACGACTGAAAATTTAAAATTTCCGGTTAAGGGTTTGTGTAATTAGTTGGGCATAAATTTCGTTTCTTGTCTGTACAGCTTGAGTGAACTCACCTCCTCTTCAGCTCATCCATCTTGTCGGTAGGAACCATCATGTTTCCATACTCATCCAGGTTGTGGAAGGACTGGAAGGTCTTTAGCTGCTGTGGCATGTCCTCCAGGCAAACCTTCAACAGAAAAGAAAATGATGAAAATGGACTCAGATGCTGTTGTTTTTTGTTAGATGAAGATCGTTTCACCCAAATACGGAGCCAAAAAGCCTTCTTGAGTTTTAGATAGTATCTTAAAAGGTGTTTACTTTGAGCATCTCTTGTTTTTCTCTGGCTTCGTCAGCAGCACAGCCATGATCCTGGGGGTCACCCTGTTCCTCAGTCAACACCCCCTCAGTCCTCATCAGCCAGCGGGCCACTGTGTCCAAGGGGGCTGGAAGACTCATGTCTAACTCTACCTTATATTCACGAAGCTAAAAACAAACACAGACAGAAACAAATCACACTCGTTACTGTATGTGTTGATTCTTTCAATAAAAATAAACTATTATAGGGAAAATATAAACCAGTCTTTCCAAAAAGTCACAATGTTGCAACTATTAATGCAAATTTGTCCAAAACCACAAATCTGCTGTAACTTTGACGTTTCCCAGTGCTCCACCATGTTTCCTAAAATACATACATGATCAGCTTTTACGTGAGAAATTTGATCTGATGTCTAAAATCATTTAGCACATGCCAGTCTCTGGAATGGGTGCTTATTTCAGTAAAAAATGTTGGAATATCAAACTGGATTTGTAATTCATTCATATTGTTAGAAAACTTATGATAAAAAATATCTGAAATAAATTTCAAGGCCCAGGACGCTCTGGGTTTCCCTGCTTAACTGCTGCCCCTGCGACCCGACCCGGGGTAAGCGGCAGGAAATGGATAAATAAATTACAGGTCACAATGCTGTGAAAGTCTGGAGTGAATGATAAACAGACATGATTATTAGTAGTAGTTGTTTACATTACTCACAACAGATAGAAAAAATAAACAGACTACTGACTGTCACATATACAGGAAAAAGTATTCCTCCACCTCCTCTCCCAGGATGGAAACACTTCCATGTGTGTTCTTGTTCCTCCCGAAGGCAACAATCATCTCTTTGGTTTTCTTGGTATTCAATATGAGATGATTGTCAGCGCACCATTTCACAAACTGACGGACCAGTTCTCTGTCTTCTGCTTCTTGTCCATCACTGATACACCCAACAACTGCTGAGTCATCAGAGTATTTCTGCTGAGTCATCAGAGTATTTCTGCTGAGTCATCAGAGTATTACTGCTGAGTCATCAGAGTATTACTGCTGAGTCATCAGAGTATTACTGCTGAGTCACCAGAGTATTTCTGCTGAGTCATCAGAGTATTTCTGCTGAGTCATCAGAGTATTTCTGCTGAGTCATCAGAGTATTTCTGCTGAGTCATCAGAGTATTT
>JAVQJG010036669.1:0-36213 GCA_036024015.1 Craterocephalus amniculus
GTTAAAAACGTTCCTTTTCTCATGTATCTATGAATGAAATCTGCACGGTATCTTTTAACTTCTCTTGCTTTTAATCTTTTAAATGAGTTTGTGTTTAAATTATTCTATTGTAATTCTTCTTGCATTTATGCTTTTAATGTTTTATGTAAGGCACTTTGAATTGTCTTGTACCTGAAAATGTGCTGTACAAATAAACCTGCCTTGCCTTCTTGTAACTGAACAATTAAGCTCATTTTAACGATTGATTGTACTTGATTAAACTGTGTATGTCTCGTAACTCATTTTGAGTCCACACAATTAGAGATTTTTTCCCTTTTACCTCCTTCAGGTTATAATCAGTCCTTGGACAGTGTTTATCGTTTCCAAGGAACAAAAGGATTTATTTTCTCATCCCTTATTTATTCAGATCTCACTTATCACAAACTTTATATATGTATATTTTTAATGAATAAGCTAAAAACAATACAATGTGAATACTGAATATGTTCAATAAGCTGTAATTATATCCAATGTTGTGTTTTAAGAAATGTCCCAGGAAATTGATACAAAGTTTTGTATTATTATAAAATTAAAATAAATAGATATGAATAAATGGCCTATTTATTGACCTCTAAAAAGACATATGATCAAACTCACACCGTTATATTCAGTAATTCAGTAGAAGTGATTCATGAAATTAGTGATAACTGCCACAAAAATACCAAGACCACAGTTCATTAGCTTTTAATTAGATACTGAGTTTTGGAAAGTGACTTGAGCAGGGTGAATAAAACATGCTGTTCTTGTATTGTAACTATGGCGATGAGACGTTTTCCTGTCTCATCATTGAGCTGCAATCATGATTCGAGCTTTCCATAAAAGAACGAGACCTGGAGGAAAAAACTCGAAATAAACACATTTTGTAACAAAGAAATAAAAAGTTTAATCCCTTTAAATTGAACAGAAAGAGATGTGTGTGTCATCTTGAAACCCAATTAATATGCTTGCATGTCTTGTGCTTTATAAATTATTGGCAAAACCTTTCGAAAAAAGCTAATATTGTATTTCAGAAGACAAAGCCAGACTACCTCAGCTGGAATGGATACCACTATATATGTATTAACTTCCCCTGCTGTGTCGCAGCCTTACTACCGGTGCCATTTTCAACAAAAGACATTTAAGCTTCTTCTTCTGACACAAAGTTGCTTGGAAATATTGGCAGTCTCTGGGTTTGTTTTTCCTGTTAAGAAAATGTGCTTGTTTTTGTCAGTCTTGTTTTAGTTTCTGGTTTAATACAGAGAAAACAAAACAGCCAGACAATCTCAGATAAAATTCTAACTGCCAATCATTACCACCCGCTGCCTGGCTTTGATACCTGCTGAAGCTGGAGGAGTCAGACCTATCTGCAAAGAGGACTGTCATGTTGTGGTTCTTTATATGTCATTTTCTTGCCTTTTAAAAGATTTACAACTTCATGGACACACATAGACCTTTGAAATAATTCTTCTTATTGTTAATAGCTGAAAGGGTCGGAAAACTCAAGAAGGCAGTTTGATCAACTTTAGCACCAAGCAAATGTCTCAACATCAAAAATGAGAATTTCCACCACTTTCTCAGACCTCATGGATTCAATGAAATAGCTACACTGAGAAATACCAGCAGTAAACATCACACTATGTGTAAAAAGGCTGAAGGTGAAAAGAGGAGGCTTCTCAATCAGGATAATGATTATAAACACACCTTTAAATCCAAAGTTGACAACATCAAAAGGTAGGAAAGTGAAAGTTTTGCCTGACTAACATCAAGAAAATACTGGTTTGGAGTAAGATGCTACAAGACTCTAACAGAGCTATAGGTCTTTTCCAAGATTTATTTAAAGGAGATCTTCCATTAGATAAGCGTAAGACTTTTTAATTTACAAGTTGTAGTGTGGTGTTGTGGTGGTACGTGTGGGACAGCAAAACTTAAACTTTGGGTAATTTTTCTATTTTACATTTTGGAAATAATAATAATAAATAATAATAATGATCTTACTTTAAATATTGAAAGCATATTTACAGCCTTAATGTTTAAGTTTTTGGAAATCAGTTTGTCTTTTTCTTTTCCAGAGATTCACATCATGGGGCTTTTGCCCAGGGGAGCAGCATTTTCATGCCACATGATGCCCAAGAGGACAGAGTATGTTTAATAGAGAAAAACTGCATGTTTTGAAAATGCCTGAACACAAACATCAGTACAACAACATGAGTAAATGATATGGTCAGCTGAAATGGAATTGCTTTATTAATTAGTAATCAAATGGATTCATTAATAAGCAGCCAAAATACAGCTGATGTGTGTTTTTAATGGCTTACTTAGCAGCTTTAACAAACAGCCAATCTGATTTTAGCTTGGATTAAAAATATATATAAATATATATAAAAGTTACATTTATACAGATTATTTTAACACATGGTATTTGTCTGTTCATTGATAATTATTTTTAGAGAATCCATTAGAATTTGGAGTTGTACTTATACTATTTATGAAAATAAATCTGATGTGACAGACTGATGTCACACAGCTTCTGACTTCTGTGGCCACTAAAGTAAGTCAAATTCAACTAATTTGAATTGATTTACACATTTTGTATAAAATGAAATACAAACCGGAGCGCAGTGGAAGCTTTCACATTAATAGTGACATGGTGTGTGAACTTAGTATTAACTTGAGATGATTAATTTGTATCACATGAGAAGTTTCTGACTTGAAAGGTGCAAGGTTATAATATCAAATATTGGACGGAAATGCTCCCTTGGTGCAGGTAAAATTGTGGTCAATTTCCATGATACTACTTATCAGAAGTGTCAAATGACGCATCTTATTTTAGGCATCATTCGAGTAGTGCCCTTACTGTACACTTGCTCTTACGTGATACTGAAAATGAGAAGAAAAACTGTTCTTTGGAAGGTTTGACTTATTCCATTTGTGCCTGTGGTTTTATAAATCAACTTAAATTGACACAACCTGTAATACAGAAGGAAAAAATAAGAATTTGGTCTGGGGCAGCCATTGGAAACGGGGGAAATAAAACTTTTTGGTATATGATGCCATTTTAGTGGAGACTGAAGCCACATATTATTATTAGAATAAAAACAGACAGACAGCTTAGATGTGTTAACACGACAATGGAAGGTGGAGGTGCAGAATAACTTCCGATGGGGCTGATTATATTAGAAACAAATTATGAAAATGGGAAAAAACAACTAATCATCACTTCCTGTTGTAATAAGTAACTTCCCATGTCAGCTTAGAGCTGACCCGATTGCTGCAGGTAAACATTTATAACCTGCTGAGCGGTGGCTCCAGAGGTCCACACTTGCTGATCCCACCATCAGAAAATCTTTCTATTTTTAAAATTTTATGAAAGGACTTGAACTAAATATGTGCGATGATTCCAGAAAATATTAGTTTTTGAAATTAAATAAAACACATCTAGCATTGGATACGTTTATATGACATTACAGCAGTGTTAGATTCAGGGGAATGACAGCACACAATGCAGACAACAGCCAGGAGGTCAAACAGCCCCCCCCCCAAAAAAAAAAAACAACAAAAAACAAGAAATGTTTAAAAGATGTGATAATCATGGGACCTCCATGTGACAAATGATAGTGCGTTGGTGCATACATTCATAAGTTTGTGACTAAATTTTATAACAAAACTATTAAACATTTTTATGGAAGAAAAAACTATGCAACACAGTTCACTTGGGGTCACCAGAGAAAAAAAGTGGCATGTTTAAATCCATAACCTCGATTTATATACCAGACTATTGGATTCATAATCCATGCACATGGATCTAATGCTTTGTTCTCAGTTTTGCAGTCCACGCTCGCAGATTGTGAACCGTCTAAGGTAAAGTCGGAAACGGCTTCTTGCTTCTGAGAGGCAGAAACGATGCTGGAATTTGCATGACTTCAAAAAAGCTGTTGATACGCCTACAGATGACAATTTCCTCGGAACAGTCAGTCTACTGCATTTTCAGATAATCTTTTGTTCTGGTTGAGTTCACTTCGAACCTGGGCACTAAAAAAAGCACCGACTACTGCTACCAATTCCTCGTTCTCAGGCGTCAAAAATTTCAACTTTGTCGCAGCCTCTGGCATCTCTGATACATATACAAATGTTTTTGTTTTTCGCACCTCTAACCCAAACAAAATTCCTTGCATGTGCAAACTTGCTTGGCAGTAAAGTCTCATTCTTATTCTGAGAAAATTGAGTCACATAATTCAGTTCAGAAAATAACAAAAACTGGAAAAAACCTGCAAAAAGACCTGATTTTTGCTGTTCTCTGCTTTTCTTGGGGCTGGTGGTGTTTGACAGCACATATATGTGGCGATAGTGAGCATTGGCATGCGTAGCTGTGTGTCAGCCTCTTGTTCTAGTTTCTTCTGAGTATATTTATATTAGAATTCCACTTCTGAGCAGTCCACCTTTCCAGTAATCCCTTTTGTTTCTCTACCTCACAAGATGATGTTGGTGACCAGAGTTACACATATTTTTCAGTATGCACCAAATCAAGTCAAGTTAATTCTATTATTCCCTTTGAAAATTCACTCGCTGCTGTTGTACCCCTGTTGTGTTGCTCTTTATTTTTTTGTTTGGCCTCTTGCTTTTGATCGTTTGGTCATTGCTTTGCCTGTATCATTAAACCGGCCGGGATGTTTATTTGTTTGCAATTCCCTTTCTATGAGCTCCGTCTTTTCAGTAAGCTCAGCTCCCCTGGTGAGTTCACAACACTTATACATGCCTGTAAAAACACCAGGACACTATAGCTTTCAACTCATTTAGTTTCCCACGACAATTGCTGTGCTATACACTGAAGGAAGGAGCTGCAACCCTGCCAGTCCTCGGTGAACCTAGTGTATCAACAACTTGGCTCCTCTGGTTGTAGAACTATTATGTTAGTTCCTTCAGTTTTATTTTAGTAATTTATTTCTTTGACTGTCTTAGCTACATATATTGTCCTTGCCTTTTGAGTGAAAATATTTGTATGTGGATGCTTGAAATCCCAGTAAACTGGATAAAGAGGGGCACATCTTCACCTCTATGAGGGCTTCATTGTAACAGGGATAAGATGTTTTTAGACGCCACTCCTTTCTCCAAAGCTGGTTTCAGAATGCAAGTGACACACACCAAGGGTTTTTATTTAGTCTGCTTTAGTTGGACTTTTAAAAAAGAACTTAATTGATCTTATTTGTGGTCAAAGAGGCTGAGTGTATCTGAAACTTGGCTCTCTATATATTATTAGCTGAAAGGCACATAGAAACATACTGATGCTGATGTGCTATGGGTATAACATCTTCAGTCAGTGGAGTGAGACGGCTTTTCATCAGCTGAGTGTTAAGTAGTCAGTAGGGCTGGGCTGAATCAACCCAAATATTGATAGTACACAGTATTGAGGCTGCCGATATGGTTTAATACAAGTGTGATGAGATCCTTTGAGTTACTTTTCTTGTAATAGACTCTGGGGGCAAAAAGCCCAAACATGTGAATAAGAGCCAACCAATGATATATTTTTGTGCTAATTTGCACTGCTGACTTAATTTTTCTCAAACAACTGTGTGTGATAAAAGGGAATAACAGAGTTATTGTATTATTTTGTAACATTGTTGATGCTATTTTATATTGTTTATAAACAAAAAAAGCTTAAATTTCTTAGTTCTTTAATTCAATTTATCAACTAAAATATTTTTATGAGAAAGCAAAAAGTATTGATCCTTGCCCTGGATTCACTTGGTTTCAGATCGATGGGTGCAGTATTGCCAGCCCTGTCAGTGACCTGACTGCAAACATGAAAACTGAATAATGAGTGGCAGCACATTTCACTCCAAAACCAAAGCAAATATATAGTCATAATTAATGGTGTCTCTACAGATGTGCACATTAACCTACGCTGGATGCTTTGGAGGGCAATTTACCCCAGAAATCTCTTAAATAATGATCAAAATCTCTCATGTTTAATTATGAAACACGTAGCCCTTCTTTAATCCGTCTTTCCACCCCCATCATATATTACAAATTATCCATTGTAAGATATTCCATTAATATATATATATTTTTTAAAAAGCACAATTTGTTGGGCCTTTTGTTGTCTGTTTTGCTGTATTTTTTACGTATTGCTGGCAACAGACTTAGAATGAGCAGATATCTTCCTAACATCAATAAAATTTCTTATTTTCTGCATTAGGTACTTTTGTATTTTTTTCAGTTATATAAGGGTTTGATTAATTTCCAAAGAATTGCTCAGCATCCCAAGTTTAGTCAGCGGAAATCACACTGATCGCCTCCCACAGTTTATTTTGAACGTCTGGCTGTTTGTGCCTTCTGAGGGTTCATCTGTTGTTCAAACAGCCCTTCTCTGTATCTGTTGGTGCTATCAAGGAAGAAGGGTCTGGATTGATGTTGTCAGGAAGTAACCAGGGCTTCACAGTGATTCATCCAGCATTTGTGATTAAAAACACAACCGTTCAATAATAGCTTCGAAATATCAAGCATGGAGATCATGATGGGTGAGCTCATGTAATTCAAATGATTAAGCTTCACAATTAATACTGGTAATACCCTGATACACTACAGACACTGAAAAACTAATTCTTTCCTGATATGCTTATTTAAAGGATGACTGAGGAAAGGGAAGAAAAATACATTTATCTGTTTGTTTTATCTTTATGCAAAATTATAAAAATACTTTCATAATTCATCAAATATTTTAAAACAGTTCCAGATGAGCAAACCTCACTTCATAGTCTTTCATAACTGGACTATTTTGGTGTTTATTCTGCGCCTCATGCAAAGAATTCTGACTCTTGTGACTGAGCAGGTTTAACAGTTTAGATATTTGATTCTGAGTGGTCTCATTTGCAGGTGAGTTTACATGTTTCAGCAACTGAACTTCAATTGCATGTTTACTGACTTTAGTGTTTATGTCAGTTCCTAACCTTTCTCTGACTCAATCATCTGAGGATTGTGTACTCTCCAGCCAATAAAATATAGTGTTACCTTGACTCTTGTCTTAATTCTTGCTCTGTCTCTTTCTATCTTACTTTTCTGTTCTATAATGTCTTCTTGTGTCTTTTCTGAATCAGCCATTATGTGTGGTGAAACTGGTGAAGCGATGAAGTGAAACTCCGGACAAAAAAGTTGTACAGTGCAGTTTCTCAGCATCAGGATGCTGCTGGGCAGCAATAGCTCCAGTTCTAAACCCACTGAAATGAGTTTAGAAAGTGAAGTTGGAAAATCACGTAATGCGTCTTTAAACTGAACTATGTGCATGTCACCTCCCAGGTCCTGTCTCATTTCCCTGCCTTAATTGGTGAGGCAGTTCCTTTGTTAATGCTTTATGGGAGTCAAAAAATATTTTAGATCTATCTCATGTACGTTAATGAATTCTGTATTTACTTATACATGTTTTTTCCCCACATGAAATTAGATTTAGGAGTATGTTTTGGTATTAATTTATATTCATACTGGCTCACTCTCACAGAGACATGATGGAGCATTGTTAATGGAATTTGTTACACCTGTGCTTCTCCTGCTATATTAATTCAAAATGTCTCTGCATGTGCTATTTACTGAATTTCCGAGCTGTCACTATTGATTTTTGGCACGAAAAACAGTTACATTTTTTCCTTTGGTTATGTGGTGTTCTTTTATGCTATATAAAGAAAACAGGGGGATTCGTCAGGTCAGGCACACATTCTTCTAGAAACTTTTTAAATGTTGAAGCCAAACTTGACTCTTTTGACTGGTGAGCTTTCAGACATTTTCTTAAGCTTTAAGACTAAACGAGTTAAATTGCATAAGGTTAGGTGAGGGACATCTTTGGCAGACAATGCTGTTTTAAATGTCAGTGTTCTTAGTCATCAAAGTACTTGGAAGAATTCAAATTTTCTAAACAAATCATTCACAACTTACATAGAAAAATGCATTTAAATGGTTTAAAGACTCATTTAATACAGTCAGTTATACTTGCGATAATCTTTGCTGTTTCTTTGTATTTAACACCTGTTTGGTTTTGCTGATACCATGTTGGCCACACGACTACTTTTTAAACAAGGTCAGGTTTTTACTGTCATAGAGTAAGACAGCTTTCTAATTGAAATAACTGAGTTATCAATCAATAATCTAGTTTCTGAAGTACTTACACAAAGAGAAAGGGAGAGAGAGAGAGAAACTTCAATGTCATTTTTGCAGGAAAAGTGGTAATTTAGCCTTTTGACTGGAGGACTGGTTCCTGTTCTGGGCCACATATAAAGAACACCGGCTACGTCGGGGAGTATTTGTCAAAAAGAAAACCTCCCTAAGTTATGTTCATCATCTTCAGGATTTTGGAGCTCAATCCTTCAATATATATTACCTTTCTCACAGTGGAATATGACATGTATCTATTGGACTGTATGAAACAGTTGTGTGATTGGGCACAGCAAGCCTCTCCTCACTCACTGCGAAGCTAGGTTATTCAGAGTGGTTATAATGACAGCCCAAACGCAGAGCCTTGTCTGGAAATAAAGATAAGGCCGAGCTGGCTTGTATGTGTGCGAGTTTGTGTGAGTATGTATTAGGGTACAAGGAGGGTTACATGGGAACAGACAAGAAGGCGAGGTGGCAAGACAGATGGACAGAGAGGAGAGACAGAGACAGATGGAGAGAAAGAGGAGGAGGAAAAGGAGATTGCGTAATAGCAACCAAATGGCCGTGATTACTCATTGTGGCATAATTCAAAGTATGGCACCCATCACAATTTATCTATCCCCCATTCTCTTTGTCATCAGTTTAGTCTGCTCTTCCTGTTTCCAAAGCAAAGAAATCTCATTTATTTTCACAACACTTTAAAGAGAAGAGTCATGCCATTCAAACAACCAAATTGGTACCCAAAAAGGTCAAAACTAATAGACTTGACAAAGTGTCTAACTAAAAAGCAGAATGCAAATCAACCATAAAAACAAAACAGACGCATCACAGTCTGCTCAGTGTGAAAGTGACTGAGCACTACGTGATTAAAAATACTACATCTGCAAATGCTCTATAATTATCAAGTCAATGTGTTTGAGTTGTCGTGGTCACTGGAACAAATTATGATCTACTGTGTTAACTTGAAGCTAGAGCTTTGTTATATTTCCACACTCAAAAGTGTGGTTGCAGAGGAAGGGATAGTTGGAGCATTGTAAAGGCCATGTGTGAATAAATAAGAGACCAACTGTCTTGTTTTGTCCCCATAAGAGTGACTTATGAGAGCTGAATCTCAGTTTGGTTTTGTTAACTCTGCAACAGAGATTCTTTTAACAGGGTGTCAGTCTCTTTGTTGACTCAAAAGCAGCACTTCATAACTTTCCAACCTTAAATTCCATGCTTCAGGCTCATTTTGATTGCACAATGGCATTCATTAAGCGCATTCCTGGAGCCATTGGTGCCCTGCAGCATCACAAGCTTTGAAAAACCCCATTACACAAATTCTTTTTCTCCAACCAGAGGCATCTTTTTACCGCTGGATTCAGCTATATACACCAGCAACTAAATATCAACACACTGGCCGTTGATTCTGAAGGTATGAAATGCAAAAGGATGAAACACTAGAGGATATTATCTGAGCAAATGAGGAAAACAAGACAAAGACAACAAGAGATAAAAAGAACACAAGTAAAAATCTGATTGGCTTTTACTGACAGGAGAGAGTTCAGAGAAGAGACAGGATTCAATATGGTTGATGAATTAAGGAAAACTAAGACTGCGCCGTGTCCTCCAGAGCTCATTGCAGTAGTTAATCAATGGTTTGGCTCACACCTAGCACACTGCAATGTGTGTCAGAAGCATCCCTAAATATTTGCTTAAGGTGTATTTTAGAGCATGCGCCCTCCGGAACGGGTCAGGCTCAGCAGTTCAGACAGCGCCAGAAAGGAAATTAAGACACAGAGGCAGTGTAAAGCATCCGACAAGTAAAAAAAAAGGCCCCTTTCAGATTTGTGTTGCTGTACTGTAGCTATTTGAGTGGGCACTGCATCTTATGCACTGCCAGGGTGTGAGTTAATGTGCCTTAGATGTGGGGATGAATGCAGTCCGCATCTACTCAGTGCAAGTCCTGAAGCTGATTTTGGTCGTGGTGAATAAAAACCACCAAAAACCACTTTACCCTCCAAAAATGCATCGTATATGAGGCTGGAGATGGATATTTTTCAGGTTTGTTTCATTCCTTGTCTGCTAGATGTGAAGAGTTACCCTCTGAGAAGGGCAGGTGCTGGCCAGGTCAGTCAAAGAATAAGAAACAATGAGGGGTGGGGGTATTGCTGATATTTTTCTGTATCTATTCACCTTTTGTTTTCAAGACAGAGCACAAAGTTGCAAGTTGGGGCTATTTTTTTTTCTCTGCACACATGTAATAGGCACCCAAGAGCAAAAGAGAATGACCACTTGTGTTCCTTTAATAATGATGTTACACGTCCATGTTTTGAATCAAAACAAAGTTTTAAATTGCCAAGAAGGCAGAGATAATTGTTTCAATATTTCACTTTCTGAACCAAGAGTTTGAGATCTTCTGAACTGAAATGAGAAATTCAACAGAATTATCCAAATGAAAGTTGATGTCTCCAGTTCAGCATGACAGCAAAATAAACAAATTGTATTAGCAATAACTATGACTACAAATATAACTACCAGCTCTTTTGTGATGCTTTTTGTATTCTGAAACCAAATCTCTTGACTTGTCAGGACTTCATCCTGTGGTGGGCACAAATATACTGTGGTAAAAAGCTCCTGCTGGTTTCAGGCGGACAGAAGCTGTGCAAGGCCCAGCGCTGCGTGGTCAGGGCAGAGGCTGGGGCTGGACCTAAAGGTGGGTATTATAATTCATTCAGCTTTGCACACCAGCCAGGGATAAGCTCACCTCAAGGTCAGGGAGCTGTGAGTGGAATACTCATTGGGAAGTCTGGGCTTATTTTCACATCTCTGCAGATTCCTCTCCATCTCCTCACAAACAGGGAAAGATTCTGTGATGTGTGCTGGAGGCAGTGTGTTAGAGCTCTTGCCAAGAATAAAAAGTCCAGCAGTAGAGACCCTATGGCTGTTTTAGATGTGTTGTTTTATGTTTTTCCACAGTGAAAGTGTGGTAAGCTGCCAGAATTAATTAATTCATGCCAGTGCATGCCCCGACTCGTGTTTAACTGCAAGTGAAAGTAAGCTGCAATTTCACCGTTTATTTTTAAAAAGATATTGTTACTATATTCTAATATTTAAAATTTGAATGCTGTTTGTTGTGTCTGGATACGCTTTAGTTTTTCCTGTAAAAGTGCAAACGTGGGAGTCTCAGTATGCAGTTATATACGTATATTCAAAAGATATCATAATGGATAGAAAATGTACCTCCAGTAAGTCACCACACCCATGTTTATATGTACAAAAATGCACACGCACAATTGCAAGGAGGTCCCATGGAGCCATGACAAGTGCGCTTATAGCCTGAGGTAAAACAGAAGCAGAAACAAAACACAAGCAATCTGCTCTGTGGATATCCATGACAATAACAAACTGATAGCATTTACTGCTCATATATTATTTATGTTATTTGGTAAGGTTGTCGGATATCCATGGCAGAGAAACTCTGCAGAGAATACAGAACATGCTGTATGTTTAGATGAAAGGAGGTTTGTTTCTGAAAGGTTTATTGGCTGTTTTTTTATATGTGATATTCAAATGTGAGCAGTATAATGTAAAGTAATATATTTTTTCTTTTTCTTTATGTTGTTGAGCTGCAGTGGTTATTAAGATCCATAGACGCTAATTATAGATAGACTAAACATTGATGTTAAACAATATAATGAGGACACTGGCAAGGTACATTTTATGTACTTCTATACATGACAGTTCAAAGTGCTTTACATTTTACAAGCATCTAAAAATCTAGGGGTTACTTAATTTATTTTCATCAATCATTTGTCCCAGACAGGCTTAAAAATGACTTTTTTTTATATTGGCACCAACCAGAGCTCAATGCAGCTGCAGCATTTTTTTTTATTTTGATCTTTTTGCATATTTCCATGTAACTTGTAGAAACAAAAAGTACAAACTTTGCAGGGGTTTTTGTTATTACCACATCTGAATAAAGACATTTTCCTGGCTCTACGTGAACACTGCATTTATGGATGCTTTTTTTGTGTAATTATTCACAACAGGATGGTGTTTGTAGGTATTCTTGGGTTTTAGGGAATCAAATCTTGATTACCTGCAGGGAAATTGTTTTATTGTGTGTGCGTGTGTGCGTGTGTGTGTGTGTGTGTGTGTGTGTTTAAATCTGAGGGAAATACCACCTGCTGCTGATATAGTTACCTATTTTGTTTAAGGAAGTAATTTGGATTTAATCCACTGCTTTAATTTTGTACCCCACTGATTACAATTCCCCTCCTACAGTTTTACTCAGGAGAATCAGCTGATATATAAAAAGACTGAGCTGAGAGAGTTTGTGTTACTCACATTCCATTTATTATTTGGATTAGAAGGATTGCTTGAAAAATGTGAAAATAATGTGACTCACATCATGCTTGAAAAATTACAATCTTCTGGCTCCAAGCATGAACTAAAAAAGTTGATTTTAGGAGAATGTATGAGGTGAATATTGAATATAAGATTAGCAAAAAAACAAACAACAACAGCAAAATACAAAGGAACATGCTGTATAAATCCTCATCTATGTTCTGCTGTAACATTTTTACATTTATTATCTTGTCAGTGTTTATGGTGTGTTTGAGTTTTATTTTTCTTATGTTTGTGTAAATGGTCTACAATCAAAGTCTTGATGAAACTGAGGCTGGAAACTGTCTGTTTTCAGGTTCTTGTGTCATTTCAGTCTCCTCTCAGTATATAATTGGTCTGTCTGCATGTCTGTTCCTCTTCCTTGGGTTTATTCCTTTTCTCATTAAAGGTTATTTCCTAATTTAAACAACAGAAGGTGTGCCACGTCCAGACAAACTCATCAGTTCTGGGTGCATGATTAAAATTGGATTGTCTTGATGTGGCCCCAAGTACACAGGAATACCATCACAGTTAGCTTTGATCTATTTGCCTGATAGCAGCACTAACCAAATGGATTTGTACAAACCCAACTGCTCTTCCTCCCCTGCCACAGCAGGTAGTTTGCCAGTCAGATAGTCGGTGGACCGTTCTCTTCTCAAAACAACCTTGTCGATCTTTAGTTCATGCAGGCTTTTCCAGTAAAATGGAAAAAAAAAATCAGAGATATGCAACCTCGAGTGGTTGTGTGAGCAGCTGCATGTCATTCTTAGTGTTCATCTGGTGTCTGCGATGTCAAATTGGCGTAATACGCCCACCAGTCACTCAACTAAATAGGTAATTTATTCATACCTTTAAATAACATCCTCTGAAGTGCTGCCCCTACAAGCTGCAATGGTAAATGAGACTCACGTGAACATTTCCACATCAGGAAATGTAACTTTTTTTTTCAAATGTTTCCTTTAACAAGCCAGAAAAAATCTCACTTTGCAGTAAAGGGGGTTATCGAATGGTATTTTACACAACCACTATCTTTCAAGATAAAACTTTGAGCCAACATTAGTTTCTCACACTTATATTCACAGCTCTTTGCTAAAACTCTGTGGTCAGTCTCTGAATAAGTTGAGTCAATAACATAGTTTGGTTCAAAGAGAGCTAAAACTGCAATAGCAAATGGGCCATGGGCTGGTATTTGGCGAAACACTGCTGTTCAGTTGTCTATAATTGATGTGTGTTGATGATGTGCAACAAAAGGCCACCGCCTAGATGTGTTGAGGAAAGACAGCGTCTCTGGTGTATGCTGTACCAGTTGAGCTTTAAAAGTTGAGTTGAGTTTAAAAAGGAAGCAGAACTTGTCAGAACATGTGAATTATGAGCATTCAATACATATTTATATAAAAATGACATGTAGAACAACCCTTTGAAACTACGTGATATCAGTGCTACTGTAAACCTGCATAGCATCCATCCCACACACGCTTCTTCCTGAATAAATTTGTCAACCAAATCCTATTTTTCTTTATAAGATAAAAAGAAATTACAATCGTTTTCCAGAGTATAGTAGAGACCAGTCTTCATTCCATAAAACCATATTTTTATGCTTTTCTGTTGAACAACTTGCAGGTGCACAGGGAGTTAGAACTGCACTATAAAGTCTACATTTGCATAGTATGTAAATAAGTAACTCAATAATAATTATTTATAATAAAAGGAACAAATGTTTAGAGGATACAGTTTGACCCCTGCAATTGTTGATTTAGTTTTGAGGCCTTTAAAGTATATCAAACAAGATTTCCTGAGCTTCATCAGTCTGAGCTTCATTGATACAGATAATAATCAAATAGCCTGAAAAGTAGAGATGAGTCTCATCAACTCCATCAAACTAAAAAACATTTCTAGAAAACATTATTTCATATCAACAAGCTCACAGACAGATATGCTGTGACAACTTTCTATTGCTGTCCTAAACAAATAATACAAATGCAATAAATAAAGACATACAGTGACTGTAAAGTGAGATTCTGGTTCTGTTTGCAAAATTCACCAATTTTAGAAGATGCTTACATCGGGGGAGCATAAGGGCCGTGACAAATCCTTGACCTAGTGAGCAGAGCTGCATTAAGGTGCTGTGAGCCCAGGGGCAACACTTGTTTCAAGGGCTCCCTGCTACCATCCATAATTACCCCAATGAAACATTTGCATAGCACAACACAATAATACACACAGCAAAATGAAACTGTTCCTGCTCTGCATTTGGTCATATAACTATAGGATCATTTAGACCGTTCAAAAACTGAGAAATCAAAATGTTACGTCTGGCTCACTGTGGAAGAGACAGATGATTTCTGACACATTCGATTTCTATTTCTTTCAAAAAAATGTATGCATCTTTTTGACTTACACATGATGAAAATGTGCCAAAATTTCCACCTACTCCCTTTTTCTCTGAGAAGTGTCTTCTTTGAAACAGCAGTATCCAAATGTTGAACGTGTTTGAATACGGCTTGCTTCAACAAAACATTTGTAAAGTATAAAATTTCCTTAATCAGTTACATTTTATTATCTATACTCTGACAAGGAAAGTCCATATTACATGACTGTAAGTATTATAGTTATTTCTTCCTTTTTTATTATCTTTAAATGTATTATCATTTAGTTATTTACTTCCAAGATTCTTCAACCCTTCAATTTCCCTGGATACACACACACCTGAGTTTTTACAGATGATGTGAAGATGCCTTCCAGTGGATATTTAATTGATTCCATACCTCCCCTCAACTTGTACAGAGGTATAATTTTCTCTGTATCTCTGGCTCTGGTACAAGCTCACAGCGTGATTTATCCCCCCCGCTGCTTGGCAGCTGAAGAGGTGTTTCTTCCATGATCCTAGGCACCCTTATTGCTTCAGCAGCGAGAAAAGTTCTGCTTTAACTTCATCAGTCCCTTGGACTCTTCTGTTTTTGTTTCCTCATTTGCACCATGCCTGTTTAGATTTTGGCAAACCTTTTAAGCAATAATGAGTAATTTATGGAATGTAGGGGTAAGGAGAGAGGAAAACTCCAGATCACGGTTGAGAGCTGTAACAGCAGAGAAGAAGGGAGCACTTCCTCTAGATATCGGAACTTTTTTGAAGTAGTAATCCATCCATCATCCATTGTCTATGATCAATGTGGGAGTCTATCCCAGCAGTTACTACATGAAAGGCAGGGTGCACCCATGACAGGTCACCAGTCCATCACAGGCCCTGAAACAGCAGCGTCAGTCAGAGACGTCTAACTTTCTTCCAAAAGACCTGTCATCTTTGTGAACCCCAATTACTGTATTTTGATTTTAGCGCCCTTAACTGTTCATTGCAGTTGATCGATCAGAGGAGATTCAACAAGTGAAAGTATTAATAAACATTACAATTTTGCACCATCTGACCTTTTCCACTGATGAATGGATTCATGAAAGCTCATTGAGGTTTTAAACCTTGGCAAAGCATAAATAAACATCCATTTGCCTGGTGATGCTCTAACTTTTACATGGTATTTTTTCTCCTTCTTAAATCCATCTCTATTTTAACCCTTGAGTTACCTCTCAGAAAACTTACATGTATGACCCTTCACATAAACTTATTTGTCCCCTTTCTAAAAGGTTGGGCTTTTCAAATTTCATACAGGTTGAAACTTTTTCTCCAAAAGTCAGCTCTGGTTAACAGGGTGATTGATTGTGAGGGTGTTTTGAACTTTGGAAGTGAACAAAAATGTCCAGGGGGCTTACTAGGATTGAAATGTCACAAATCGTAAAGAAAGTGGCGAAAAAACAAGGTTTCTTGTCTGATTTTATGCATTTTGGACATTAGTTGACCCGCTAATCCTTTAAAGCTCCATCACTGAACTTTGGCAGATTATCTCATTGAGGTACTGAGCCCATCTGGTGACATTGATAGAAAAGAATTAACTCATGGTTATGTGTTACAAATGCATAGCCACAAGATTTTACTCCATGGTCACGCATTAGTAAATAATTGCCATTGATTACTACTGCGAGGGAATGAGATAGCAAGACGTGGTCATGCATTACTAATACATCAACAACTTACCCAATGTTTGCATTGCTTTTTGTTTTCAATTCAGACCTTCAGCACCTTACTGAGGTGTTTTCTTGTGAGAAGTCTCAACAGTCTGCAGGAAATCTTTGAAACAGACCATCTCCGTATTATAATGTTTTGGATTTTTGAGCTTTATGCCCCCTAAGGCAACGTTACTCTAGATATACTTTTTGTAGGATTTGTAGGTTTAGGGAGCAACATCACTGAAGCCGCTGTTGAATGGTGCGATGTAACATTTAGTCTGTAGTTTTTAGTTAATGGTGCGATGCAACATTTAGTCTGTAGTTTTTTAGTTAATGGTGCGATGCAACATTTAGTCTGTAGTTTTTTAGTTAAGCTTATCAGCAGATGAACCTAGTAAGCTTGATTGCATGCCATTTTAACTTTTAAAAAGAGATAAATGTGCCCTTAACTAACCTTAACAGAAGTTGTTGATCTTGTTCTCTCACAATAGTAATCCGTGCCCACAATTTACAGGTAACTTTTTCCCATAATTAGATAATCCATGCCCACACCTTAATAATCGATGGGATGACATTTTGTGATCATGAAGTAGGAAGTTTAGTAGAGTTAATTTGTCACCAGATGGGCTCCATTCTGAGGCACCCCGTAACGAAGGCTTACTGAGCATCCATCTTTCATCCTGTCTCTTCTCTAAGCTCCTTCTAGCCAATAAAAATTAGTCCAATGTTGACTCTTATCTCATTTCTTGCTCTGTCACTTTCCCGTTCTCTTTTCTTTCTTTCTCTGATAGTGTCCTCTTGGTTTTTCTCTGCTGAGTGAGTGAGTGTGAGTGTTCAAAACAGCCAATGTTCTGATATCCAGTTGCTAGTGTGTGAGACTGTGAAATGCTGCAGTACAGTGGTACTGGGATCGAAAAAAAGTTGCAGTCAGTTTTCTTCAGCACCATTCACACAGAATATTGACTACGAAACTCCAAAAGCACATTGATTAAAGTCAATCAAAAGGACTTTTACAGTAATTTTGATGATTTTTTCCTGATTTGATAAACATTTACTGTTATTATTATTCAACACCTGCAGTTTGAAGTAATTTATGAGGGTTATGAAACACGCAGATTTACAGAGAAGTATTGTTTACTTAATCATGTTCATACATTTTCTCAGCAAGATCATAATTATGAAAGCAGAGTGTGTCAGCTTTACCTCACATTTGAATCCCAAACTATGAATACCAGACATTTCTGGTGTCTTACATGTTCCTTTTTGAATGAGTACAACTTAGAATATATCAAAATGTAAACAAAGTTGTATCAAAATTGCTTTTAGCTACCTCATCTGGCTGTAGCATTTTTCTGCTAAAATATTTTTTGCAAACACATTGAAGATTGCTGCACACTAATCGGCCAATTGTCTCTGTTGTGATTCCACAGTCCACCGGAGTCGTCTCAGAAATGCAGCATCTGTCAACAACATTCCAACTATTGTTTTGGCTTTTTTTTTTTTTTTAGTCAGATGCAAGCTGGTCCTGCAAAAACAGAGCTGACGAGTTAAAGATAGCACCAAAAAAGATCGTGTGCGGAACATGCTTTGATAACTTGTTTGGTGGACACTGGCTAGATTGTCTCTGAGTGCAACAACAGAGCTCGTAAGTTATTTCTGGAAGCTTACTACAACCTGTACAGTTGAATTAATCCTATCCATATCACAGCTTTTTGTTTTTTCCTTCCTTTTCTTTAAGTGTGCTTTTGGTGGCTGAATCTTTTTTTAATTAATTCTGCCTGTAAGACTGTGATTCGTTCTGTTGTTTTTCTAGCTGGGAAAACAGCCACTGATGAGCAGAACATCAGAGGTATTTGAATACATTACTTAAAATAAAATCAGACACGTGGGTGGCATTTCAGAAGCCTTCCTCAGATGCTCTGCACTGATAAGAAAGAATTATTAACCATAATATTCAATAAGGTACTTACATTTTTCTATTTGTCACTATGCATTGAGCAGAAATGTAATTAAAACAGAGCTGTGGAAAAATTACATTTCAGTTCTCTAGTAGTGGGAAATACAGATTTTATCCATTCCCCTCAAAATACACCTTGGTTTTCTTTGTGCATATAATGTCAACGGTCCTCAGCCTATCAATTCACAGGGGATACAGTCTTTGGCTCCTTATTCTTTCATCATTCAGTTTTGATTTATAAAGTTCACGATGTACCATAAATACATGTCAAGTGCTGAACAGATGACAAATACCTCTGCGGAGTGAAATGTCGGATTTTGCAGACAGACAACACTTAGATGTAAATGTGCCCAGGCAGTAATAAATTATGTGGCTTTATGTTACTGAGCATGTGCAAAGTTGATATGGCTCAGACTGAAGTAGAAAGTGACCCCTTGTGTCCACTAGGGGACAGAATGTCTCCTGCAGATGCTCCGCTCATCCATTCTCTCCATCCGTGTCTCTTGTGACCCTCTCACTGAAACACACCTTTCTATAAAATGCCGGGTACTGGCAGTTTAGAAAATAATAAATGACACGTGATGCAGCAGCAGACAGTCTGACACCTTTTATTTAATCAGTATATTCTTAACATCAAGAAACACATTTCTATCACAAACTGTTTTCTTTTTTCACTTTTATAGTTAAAATTCAGTTCAACCATTAGTAGCCTACACACCGATCAAACCAAAGCAGTCAAAATGATGTGTTCTTTGTTCTCAGAGCTAATGATGACTTTATATCCAACAGTAGTTTACAGTGAGAAAAGCAGCCCTATATCTGCAGACTGACTCGCTTTGGCACACCCTGCCATCATTATACCAAGCTGAAGGCATTACTGCAGAAAGAGAATAACACTGAATACAATTTTTCTTGGTGAAGAGGTAGTGCTTAACATGAGCAAAAACATGCCTTTTCCATCTTGTTTGATAAAGGTAATACAGAATATTCTGTACTGTATTATTTCCCTTACTATAGGCCAGAACTAAATTTTGAAAAATTTTAATAAACACATTTAGATCAATCACAAAATCATCCTACCATCACCTTAAAAATAAAGATTTGATGTGTCAGCAGGACCTGGAGAAACCAGTCCATGGTTTCATCTATTGTCGGTTTGATTATTGTAACAGCATCTTTACAGGTCTACTGAAAAATCAACTGCAGCTCATATCTGAATCTTTTACCAGCCTTTTACCAGTTCCCAGAGTCAGAATCAGATGGTTACTGAGACAGGATTTCTCCTAAACGAGCAGTTTTCCCAACAAATTACATCCTGATTGGTTTGGTATGAATGCAGTGGTGGCCGTGCCAGCGTCATGCTGAGCATGCCTGAGTCCCACCCCCACCTGGCTTCGGGTGCTCCTGCAGGAAGGATTTTTCTCCACTTCTGTTATTACTGTAGGATTTATCTACAACAAAACTGTTGTTGTAGATAAATTCCATTGTTGGTCTCCTTTGGTGCTTACAGATTGGATTATTGCTGGTTGGTCTCATTTTCCAGTGTTTGTTGATCATGCCAGACTGATGCTAAGCGTGTGTGTCAAAAGCATGAAGGTTCTTTTATTTTGCCTTTTATTATAGCTGCTGATCGCAGTGTGGGGTTCATTGCTATCTGGATTTCTGGTCTTGCTTTATTTCTTTTTAGCAGTTTAGAGCTGTGGGGTGACTTTTTTGGATTTTTTTTATTATATGAGAGGCCTCCCTCGTATGGACTTTCTGTACAGCCTATTTTGGAGTTTTAACTGATTTTCCACTTCTACACTATTTTATCTTTTGTAACAAACTGCTTTGTAAAAATAAATTAATTTTTTTATGGAACAAGTCTCCTTTATTTAGTAAAGAACCAGAGTTACTTTTTTACCTTTTTTATTTACCTAATACCCTAAATAATTATCTAGATGGAAATCCCCGGCTGATAATGTCGCCACACCAGGACTAGCTGGAACCTCTGCCCCGCCACACAGACATGGAGAAGCTGCATTTAGCTTCTACGCCCTACATGTCGGGAACAAACTGGCAGAAAGCCTCAGATCAGCTGAAACATTTTATTTAGGCTAAATAGAGAGAGAGACCCTCCTGTTTTCTGTGGTATTTCGACAGAGTTCTTATTTATAAATCCAACTCTTCTCTTTTTTTTTTTACTTGATTTTATTTCAGATCCTGTTTCTAGCTAATGTTCTGTCTCCTTCTTTTTTCTTTTGTTTTTAATTGTGAATTATGCTTTTTAATTTCTGGTGTGTGAAGTTTTAATGTCTCAGTGAAGAACTTGGAATCACCCTGTTGTTGAACTGAGCCTTGCCCCGCCAGTGGGCTCTTTGCACAACTCTACTACTTTAATCCAGCTCCTTTATTTCTTGTCTTTCATTACTGGATAAACTGATTAATCCAGGTGTGTCTGGTCATAATGAGGTCAGGAATATTAATTTATACAGCTTTATAATGTTAAAACAGCAAACCCATCATGGCTTGGTGGGTCACAGTACACAAAAGCACATATTAGGTATGAATATAAAGCATTTTTGGATTTTTGTTTTGTAACTCTTTATTCTTTATTAACTCTACACTCTGATGATCCCACAATTCAACATACATTAATCAGTTATGTGATGCAGCAATGACCAGGGGGACTTCACACCATTTCAGTTGCTGAAGCTCTCACTGTTTTGTTCCTGCTTTATTTTCATGATGGCAAACACAACACTGGCCTGATGAATAAAACAACAGTTCTGTCTATTTGTTCAAACACTTCACTTGACATATGCCTCCATTTTCTGACAGGGGCCTCACATAGCTTTGCAAATAACAATGTCAGAAGAAGAAACATGACATTGCGTGCCTAGCCAAATGGTTTAACTATAACAAAGCCAAAACTTCACTATAGCATTGGCAGACAAGAAAATGGTTAAAGGTTTAGCTTGTACTGTGACAATCCACAAGTAGCCCCATAAAATTCTTTAAACAATAGAATAAACCTCACTAGGCTTATGTCTTATGACTCAGTAAGTGTAAAACATTCCTCTATATCTGTACTTCCCTTACTTCTTCTTATTTTGCTTTAAAACAGACATTTTTGTTAATACCATTTAACGCTTGCAGGTTTCACTAAAATCAAAGCGCTGTTCAAAAATCCTTTATGTTCCGCTTTTATACTTTGCTTTCATAAATTGGCTTCACATGAATCCAGTTGATCTAGAAACTTTTTACAACTATCAGTGGATGTGTTGATTTCTTAATTTGTGCCTAATGTAACCTTGTTGACATAAGTGGTTAAGTACAGTTTAATTCTTAGATTTATCTCATTGAATTTCAGTGGTGTGACGAGGAGGCTGTCTAAAATACTTTATCTGAAAGCAGTAGCAGTCTGTGTCTGTCTAAAATCAAAGCTATACTGAAGCTCAAACAGGGAACAGCTAAGAGGGATTTTTTGCAGCGGAAAATCAAGTGTATCAAATGGAAAAGGGTCAAGTGAAGAAGGGGTACCTGCCTTGTCCGTGTCATGCAGTTTAAATTGTTAAGAGCCGTGCATTGCTAACACGCAGCTAATGCTCTCTTGAGACCTCCTTAGGTCTGAGCTACAAAGCAGGAATTATTTTCTCAGAGAGGCAAATTCAGGTTTGACCGGTGGATTTAGAAGCAGAGAGTTGGTTCACTTTTTGAAGTAGCCAAGGTAAATTACACTGCACACCTAGCCTGGTCCCAAGGTGGGTTAGGTTGGAGATAGGAGATCAACACTTATAAAAGCACCACTTACTGACCAGCCATTCCTCTTTGAGAATGCAAAGATAGCGAGAGTCTCTCTTCGCTCTTCTCTCTCTGGTGTAAACCTTTTTCCCTTCCCCGATGAGCTTCTCTTTGACAAGCAGAGATTCTCATCAGATGGAACTAGATTTATGCCCTCAAACTGCTGCACTACCCGCCTGCTGTTTGTGTACCTACATTGATTTTTTTTTTAAGACATCCAGGTTAGAAATAGTTTCAACTGAAAACAATAAAAGATGCTTTACAATCGTTCTATTTGTTTTTAGAAATGCTTTATAGACTGGATATCACAGAACGTGATTGCAGTATAAGATTAGCCTAACTTGCTTCATTTATTCATGCTCCCAAGTTCATTTGACAGCACCGGGATTACAGCTGATAAATTAAGGCTAAAATGGGCTTGCATAGAATCCACCTGCATCACATTAGTTAAATTCAATACAGAAATACATATTGTGCAACAATATGTTTTATTTGATGTACTAACAAAGTTCTTTCTGGTATTTCTGTAGTTTTGGCAGCAGCAGCTGCACTGCAGGATTACTGTATAGATTGTTTATCTTGTAAGAAACATGCTACTGACCTCCTCATGTTTTCAGTTAACATTGCATAGTTTAATTACTCAGTTTACGTAAGGATACGCTTTGTGACTGTTACTGTTTGTGAATCCAGACAGTGGAAAGATTCTGTCTATGCTGAACTTCTTGTTATTTACTCGTCCTTGTTTTGGATAATCTTTTGTTTCCTTGACCGATCTTTGCTTGCAAAACACTGCCTGTATGCTTTACCTTAAATCTGATGCCATTTGTGTCCTTCTTATTCCTTCAGTCACTTATTTCGTTAAAATATTTAAGCAACAGACAAATTATTGAACAATACAATTTCTTGAGATTTCTGACAAGAATACATTTTTTAATTAACTCAACCAACAATAGAAGGAATAATCATAGTAACAGTTGCTAATCACAGCTGACTAGCCCAGTATTCTACAATATCCTGGCATGGTTTGGTCTGGTTTTCCTGTCTAGGTGGGGCTGAGCAGGTTCCAGTGGATCCAGGGCAGAGTCTGGCCTGGTTACTTCCAGCTGCTCCTAATTTAGCCTCATCAGAGCCACCTTTAAAAGACCTGCAGGAGCAGCCAGACTCTGCCAGATTGTCTCGACTGCTGTAGTGGTAATGTAGCCTTCTCTGTATCTCTGTGACTTCCTGAGTATCCTAGTGCTTACCTGTTTGTGACCTACAGAATTCCTCCACCAACCTCCACGTTCCGGGTTCCCTTCCCCGCTGATCCATTTCTGCCTGCTCGCCCCACCGCTCCCCCCTGGACCAGAACCTCCGCCAGCCATCTTCCCCTCTCTGGACCACCTACCGTTCCAGTTCCAGTCCGGCTGTTTGGGCCACAACTCTCCTCCTCCTCCGTCAGCCCGGATTTCCTCCTGGACTTCCCAGACCTCCTGGTTCCTCAGTCGGCAATAAAACATCTCTGTCAATAAACAACTTCACTGATTTCACTCCCTGTTTCATCACCCCGAGCCGTGACAGCAGCATGGATTGACCGGCATTCTCCCCCACCATCTGAGCCAACTCACCAGTTGCTGATCAGCAGACACCTCTGCCCCTCTCTTCACCCGAGTGTCCAGGATATATGGCTGCAGTTCAGATTATACAACAACAAAGAGTGTCCTGGTGCCAGGTGCATATATGGACACTCTTATGCCTGAGCAAGGTGTTTGTTATGGACAATCCATGAGCGAGCACACAAGTTCAACAGCAGAACACCACTCAGATTCAGATCAGGGGGGCTGTTCCTCCCAGTAACACCCCTCCAGGTCTCACTGCCATCGCCAAGCTGGGGATTGAAGTCCCCCAGTATAACGCGGTAGTCCCAGGAAGGAGTGCTCTCGAACACTCCATCCAAGGACCCCAAGAAGGGAGGTTACTTTGAACTGTTTGGTACATTGGCACCAACAACAGGCAAGACCCATCCTCCCCACCCAATGGTGG
Source organism: Craterocephalus amniculus (assembly GCA_036024015.1). Lineage (NCBI taxonomy): Eukaryota > Metazoa > Chordata > Actinopteri > Atheriniformes > Atherinidae > Craterocephalus > Craterocephalus amniculus. The sequence continues at coordinate 24,338 of JAVQJG010036669.1, forward strand.
AAGGAGGCTACCCTCTCATCTACAGGGGTGAACACCACCCAGGCCCAAAGCTTGGGGGGAACCAGTATGCCCACGACTGCTAGATACGTTCCACCATGAGTGACTCCATGCAAAAGGGTCAAGCCCCTCTCGAAGACACAGGTTCCAGAGCCCAAGCCAACACTGAGGGGAATCCAACCACAGTATGTCTAGCCGGAACCACTCAACCTTGCACACCAACTCAGGCTCCTTACCCAGCACAGAGGTGACATTCCAGCTCCAACAGCCTCCAGGGTCCCTTCCTTTCGCTGCCACCCACCTTGCTTTGCACCAGACCCCTACAGCCCTTCCCACAGTTGTTGTGCCACATAAATAAATAAAAATCTAAAAAATAAATTAATGAATTAACTCAATAAATTAATCAATAAAAAGATTACCATATGACATGATACATGTTGTTATCCAAGATTGTTTGACCTGAAACATGTTGATATTCTGGCCCTGATGATTCAGAAAGTTCAAAATAGGGGGTGCTGGGTGGGCTGGGCTGTTTGCCCGTTTGGGGTTTTTCTCAGGTGACAGACCCTATTGCTTGGTGGAGGTCTGCGTTCTAGTTACTTATTATGACAGGGATGAGAATCCGCACGTTTAAAAACCAAGACCCTGGTCCCTTAACTGGATAAGGGTGGACTGTCCTCTTCGAGTCTGCAATGAGATCCTGCCACATGTGAAGGAGTTCAAGTATCTCACGGTCTCATTCAGGAGTGAGGTAAGAATGGAGCAGGAGATTGGCAAAGTGGAACGGGGCAGCATCGGCAGAGATGTGAACTCTGCATCTGTCTGCTGTGGTGGAAAAAGGAGCCAGGTCAAAAGGCGAAGCACTCGATTTACTGGTTGATCTATGTTCCTGCCCTCTACTATGGTCACAAGCTGTTGGTAGAAACTGAAAGAACAAGACTGTAAATACAAATAGCCAAAATGAGTTTCCTTCTCAGGATGACTGGGTTCTCTGTAAATGCCGCAAGGTCTCTCAAAAAGTTTCATTTTAATCCCTCTACTGTCCCATTAAAAAATAACATATAAAAGAGGTCTAAAGGAAATCTGTCCAGCTTCTAAGCTTTGATTGGATCTGTTTATGTTGATTATTCACAGATTGTCCAAGCAAGAGGATGCAACCCTTAAAGTGTCCAGCTCTACTTGTTAATGTTGACCAGTTGGCAACATATTTATGCTGACACAAACATAGAGAAGCACACACAGACATAACTCATTGTCAGTGCTCATAATAATTGGAATATTTAACGTTCCATTTTACAAATGTCAATAATCTGAACAAATTATTCAGTGACAATTTGCACAGATCAATTTTCTTTCAGAGGTAAATACTGGATGTTTATACAATATGTTCAGGAAAACAAATGGCCTCCAGTCAGTATTTGTGTGCAGGATTGGAGGCCTTTTCGGAGAGCAACAGAAACCAGGAGAGCCACACTCATCTTGTTTGAAGTCATTGTTCTTCATTCCTCATGCAGGCCAAAGCAGCAGGGAACAGTCATGGATGATGCTCAAGCTTTCAGAAGAATTATATGCTGCTATATCATTTGCTTTATTGTTTAATAAATTCTGTTTAGTGTCAGCAACCACACATTGTATTTACAATAAAGATCTAATTTTATTGCTTTTGATGTAACAGAGCCATATTCTTTCTCTCCCCCCGTGGCTTGAGTGGTTGAAGGTGTGATATGAATGCATCTGCATGGATAAGTAATTTTTTTGTGTCTTTCTTGTGTTTTTATCTGGCAAATGACTAATTTAAAATTTTCTTTTATTACTTTTTTTGTAGCCCTGCTTTACAACTTTATGGAGGCATTATTGGTAGCTTCCAGTCAAAATGAGATCTTTTCAGAGGCTTGGCCTGAGGTCAAAAATGACTGATTCTCAGAATATTAACAAAGAAAGCCCACAACAAGGGGCCAAAGGGCTTGGACAGAGGTGAGGGCAGACCAAATGGCATAAAAAGAAATTAATATCTGAGTGTGGAGTGGAATGAAAGGATGGGCTAGAGGGAAGATAGAGAAAAAACAGAACCAAAAGCTTGAAACAATTTCTGCCTAATTTTCCCAAAGATAGTGGAGGGGAAGTCTGGAATGATAATAGATTAAAGAAAAGTCTTGAAATCTATAAATAAAAAAATAAAAAAATAAAAAAATAAAAAAAAAATAAAAAAAAAATATATATATATATATATATATATATATATATGATCTAAACATTCATCAAAATAAATTCTAAAAAAACTGACGTGCAACATTAACAAGTAGAAAAATATTTCACTTCAAACTGTTTGGAGTTCAGTGTTTTTATGATGTAGTTGGAAAACAAACAAACAAAAAACGTAATAATATGCTAAAATGTGTTGCTGGCATCAGATTCAAAGTTAGCAAACAAACGAAAAACACACACAAATCTGCCATTCAGTGCTTTCTTCTGTTTTCTTATTTTCCTGATACTTCGGTGTGACCCGCACAGGTTCCCAGGTGAGGGGCTACATTGCATCTGCAAACCTGCTAAGCTGTTTGTTATACCATCAAATGAAGTCATGCAGTTATTGAACAATCTGTATGGGCCACTCACAAGTCTCCGTGCATACACCTGCTGTTGCACAAATATGTTTTTATGTCTTGTCCAGATTTACCAGACGTCCATTTTATATAATAATAAAGTTCATAGTTTCTTAGATAGTTGGTGGCTTCTTTGATCAGACACGTAATCTGTCACACATACCTGACTCTCTGTCTGCTGAGTCTGATGAAGAGGGAAGGGTTAGTGTAGAAACAATTCAGGTTCTGTATGTGTGACAGTTTACACATCTCATGCAAGTCAACTTCATGTTGATGGTATTAAATCTAAAAGGGGAACAAACTAGAAACCTTATTAGTTTGGTGGTATATTTGGGTGGATGGGAGGGAGATGAGGGCAGTGGAGCATGAATGCATGCATGTTGGGCACTAGGGGGGGAGGGGCTCTGGTCTTACTGGATGTTGGGTGGGCACCTTGCCTGTGTGTGTGTGTATAAATGTGGGTGGGGGTGGGGCTTTTAGACTCTTGAAGCTCTGTGGCCTGCGCTCTGTCCATCCTGAGTGACCGTGTATCTTCTGGTTAAGATACATGGTCTCTTTTCAGCTTCCTCATCTTCATTGGTGATCCTGATGGTTGTCAGCTTTGTCCCCCTGCAGGGGCCATGGGAGGTTCTTTTTTGGGTTTCTGTGTTGTGCAGCTGCAGCAGGTTGTCTTGCATCTGTGCTTAGGTTGCATTGTTGTCCATCTGGTGGCTCTTTCTCTCCTCTTTTTCTATCTATTCTTCCTTTCTTTTCTGTCCCCTCTGTTAAGTTCCAGCAATAATATGTGTATGCGCAGTAACAAACTATGTTCAAAACAAATAATATACTTCTCAACCCAGCAGACCATCATTCTGCTGCTATGATAATAAGCAAGACAAGTTAAAAAAAAAAAAAAACTTTTTCAAACAAAGTTCGCTGTTGAATGATCTGAAACACAGGTTGAAAGCAATGGCTGTATCTTTACAGAAGGATATTTATATTTGCCCTTAATGTTTTTAGTTGTATATTTTTTAAAGACAAGTCTTAAGCTTTCTTAATTTGTCATTTCATTTATTATTTTCCAGTAATGCATTTTAATATTAAGCCATCTCAACAAGTTTCGTAGGTGGTCCCTTTTACAACTCCAAAAAGATTCAAAATACACTTGGTTAGAGAGCAATATACAGTACTGTTATTATGGGTAATGTAGTTTTGGGGCTTTTGGCCTGGAGGCCAACGGGTTAATTGTTATATACTGAGAACATTCGGTTGATAGAAAACATTTTGCCACAAACTCAAAAGCATTTCCATAGATTTCCAAGAAAAATACATGAAGACTAAATTTAGTTTGTGTATGAAAAATAACTTAATATACTCAATGTTACTGGACATAATAGCCTAGACTCTATCCCTGTATACCTTCTAGAAAATTGCATCAATGGTACCTGAATGACAATATATCAGTCAAAATCAAAGATTATTTAAATTACTTCCCATCTAAGGATATTTAATTATACCTCCCATTGTTTGGATTCTATAAAAACAGTGGGTGGCAGCAGAAAAAGGTGATTCATGCATTTAATTATTTCCAAAACAGCAAGACGAGTTAAATGCTTTCAGACATTTACCGTGTTTTTTCTCATCCCATTGGTGAGTCTGATCTTTTGTATAAATATTCAAATGCCAAAGAAATTATGCAACCAGGCTCCTTCATTTTCACTCAGGCTACACGTCTGTCTCAGAGCTGCAATAGCCCTCCCATGGCAAGAGTAGCAAAAACTGACTTTCAAGTGTAAATCTGTCGTTGCAAGAGGATTAATTAAAAAGGTGTCATGACAACAGTTTGTATAAAAACTTTTAATCTTGCTGCCAAATTGCAAAGTTACCCTGACTTCACTAGAGAGAATACCTACTGCACCTGATTATACCAGATATTTAACATTTTACATTTAAGTTGCCAAACAGTGTTGCCCACATTAGTTTTTAAAAATGGACCATTCAAAAGAAATTCTTTTTGAAGATGAATTAGACGTGCTAATTCAGCGCAGTGACACACAGTGTAATAATTGGACAGTTATATTGATTCATACAATAGCTTTCTGATGGAAAATAAGCTTTTTTGTTGTTGCTGCTCTTAAACTGTACTTTTTGGCCCTGATTATCAAGGTCTGCAGATGTGCAGCAGTACTAAACCAAACATAGCATTACAAGTGGAGATTTGGAGGTCACGGTGAATGGAGATGTCCTTGGAGACAGTTTTCGGCTCCATTAAAAAAAAAATTTTCTACAGTATTTTGTACTACATTTGTTTCTAAAGACACATATCTTTGCCATGAATGGCTGCAGCTCGTTCAGCAGGAACCATGGGTCACTTTTTGGCTAAAAAGACAAGGAAGCTAATTAAGCAAAAGATCACAGCAATGGAGATACGAGTAATGACCAACTGTAACTCATGTGTTTGTTGGAAGTGTTCCTCATTAAGATGTGACATTGTTAAATAACAGACATATGCCAACATATTTTTTTGTATTTTCTAAACAAGTATAGAATATGCACTAGATCCAGTAATTATCTGTATTATCTCTCAGAAGAATCTCCTAAATTTGTCTGATCTCTTTGTTTCTAAAGAGGCTAAAAAGACTTAATTTGGGCTAATGATATTAAAGAACTTTTGGAATTCCTTGCAGATTATGAGTGAAACTATTTCTGTTTGTGATATTTATAGTGCACAGTTGCTACCTCACCACCACTTAAATCCAAGATAAAAGGTTTGCGCAGACAAAAACATGGAAAGTCAAAGACTGACCACTGTGACCAGCTTCTAGAATGGAGGCAGAGAAGAGAGCCAGTCCTCTGGAGCTGCTCCCACCCACTGGTTTAGTGGTCAAAAACACAGGAAGTGGAAGCTTTCACAGAACACATCAACGCAGTGGACAGCAAGATCAAGTCGACTCTGTAGGATGTCAGAAGAAATAGTCTGGTCTTGTGGACTGTTTGATACACATGAAAGATAACAGAAGTGAAGAAAAACCCACTCACACAGATCTAAACACGCTTTTTGAGTCCTCACCACTCACTGGACCACAAGCTGAGACTTGTCAGAGCCCTACATGATGTGCCTACAAGAGTAAAAGGTGAAAGTAAAAACAGATCAAAAGCACAATAAACAGGTAACATGGACAGCTGTTCAATCTGCATCGCTGTGTATGGAACAAAACACCTGCATAAATCAGACCAATGTACAATAGGCTATGAGGAATATGCAGAGTGGAAGATTGAGGAAATGAAACCACTTTATAAAGTCATACTGCACCACAAAAAGGCCAACTCTTCAGGTCCATCCCATAGATCAGATGAACTGCAGTCAGGGAAGAGCCTGAAAAGGGAGTGGAACAAGCCTTATGTCAAAATGGAAATCTTTTCTTAACAGAGGTGGTCTGCATTTTTAGCACCCCGCTATCAGCCACTTACAATCCAGCTCTGAACGTCTTTCTGAGCAGCTTAAGATCTATGCATATCCGAGTTAACGTCATCCTCATCAACAACTCTGAAAGCTCTCATAACTTCAAAAGAACTTAAAAACCTCCAATTACCCTTTGGACTTTGAGGGGAATAATCATGAAACTCCATCGAGTCCAGCTGCCTTTGTTTAGATTTAGCAGCAGAACAAATCCTACAAGCATTTTTCACCAAGAATAAAACTGCCAGCGGGCGCTTTATCACCTACTAGGGCCATTTTCTACTCCCCCACTCTCAACCCTGCTTCTTTCCTCATTCTCACTTTGTTCTTAACTAAAAAATCACCTCCTTCAATCTTCCATTATCATTCTGGTCACTGAGCTGATATTTGAACTAATGAGAATGATATCAAGTCAGAAGATGAGGGCCATCCACTCTGTAATGAGTCTGCATGTATTTTTACCAGTGCAATGTGGGAGAGAAATGCATAGAGTAGGTCTGCACATGTTGTGTTAATTAGTATATCTCTGTGGTCCAGTGTTAAGATTATCATATTGATGAATTTTTAATGCCATTTAAATTCCCTGTGCATTTTCATTGGGATGTTCTTGGCGTGTCTACAGGATATAATGTATTAGTTTACATGTGGGTGGATGAGCATGTCACAGAGGAATAGGTTTAGGCTACTGTAAAACAGTAGTGAAATGTTATCCCTCTGGTTTCTAATTTATCCTAGAAATTGTACATGTTTAATTTCCTTATTGGCTGTTTCATGTATATTTGTAGTATATCCTTCAAAGCAGCACTAGTCAGGTTTTGCAGGTTTTCACACTTGGAGCTCCCTGACGAAGGCTACTTCAGCATCCATTTTGCATCCTGTTTCTTCTCTGAGTGCTCTGGAACCATTAATGCTACTCTGATGTTGACTCTTGTCTTCACTCTTGCATTGTCCCTCTTATCTTATTCTTTGATTTCTCTGATAATGTCCTCTTGGATTTCTTTGCAGGATCCTCCATGATGTCTGTTCAAAATGACCCGTGTTGGTATCCAGTTGCTGGCATGTGATATGGCATCATTAGGCAAAACAGTTGTCACTTGACTCTCTAGGCTGGAAAAAAAAAGTTGCAAAGTGTGATTTCTCAGGCTTAAAGGCTGGATTATACTTGCTATGTCGCAAGTGTGCCCACCAACGTTCTGCCTGGTCTGTGTACATACTTGCTGTCAACTACGAAGGCATTTTATACTGTTGCTACCATGTGGATAGTAGTGGTTGCTACTGAACATGTTGCACTATATATGCAGGCAGTTTTGAGTTAGCACACACAAGCAAAGGTTCACAAATTGAAACACACATACATGCATTACACCAGTATATATTTATGTCATATCAGATCTTGAGCTTGACTGTGTGCTCGTACAAAGACCGAAATGCCCACTCATTTCATTGATAGGATACCGTAAGGATCAGCTGTTAGATCTCAAAGTTATTACTTTGCAGCCTACAGAGCCAGGGGCAGTGGCTCATGAGGTAAGGTGGATTATTCAGTAATGTAAAGGGTGGTGGTTCAAATCCTGCTCCTACCTCAGTCACCTGTCATGTCCTTGAGAGAGACACCTTACCCTCATTGCCTCCAGTGATGGCACCTCTGGTAAAACTCAATTCTAAGTCGCTTTGGATAAAAGTGTCAGCTAAATGACTCTGTAATAATACTGTACTTGTCTTTTGACAGAGAATTTGGTTGGTTTAACAGTAAAGATGGAGATGGGTATTACATTGACCCGTTTGTCTATCCAATTACCTCTGTGAAGTTCACACAGGTTCATCTGGATGATTGCTCTTCCTAACAGAGTGTGAAAGGGAGGAAGGTTATCACAGTGACCCTTTAAAGGTACAAGACCATCAAGGCTTTGTAATTTATTCATTTCTTAAACATAAAAATGGACAGAAAGGACAGAAAAAAAGGTTTTCCGTTTCTGTTGTCAAAATCGCTGAAACTGAAGAGTTGAACAAGTGTGTAGTCAGTAGACAAAACTACCCACTACCAATACTACTACTACTAACCAAATAGCTGTTGACACACCATTAAATAATGTATACCAACATTAGTTATATGTTTAGCTATAGCATTTATTATTAGAAGTATTGAGGCGCATGCCTTTACCTGTACATTAGCTCTAATGACATCTTATTCTGAACCTGTCGACTTTAATAAGAAGATGACTTAGTGATAAAGGTTTAGAAAGGTTTAGTGATAGGAACTGCAGGTAACAGGGCTGGGAAGCTGAAACAGAGACAGGAACTAGGGACATTGCTCGGCATAAAGTTATACTGGGGCACTGCCAAAAATTGTAGTTTCCTCCTCATCCGCTAGGTGCGGTCTGCAAAACAGAGCAATTCCCTTTTGCATTTTTTACCTTCAAAGCATTGTTTTCTAAAAGCTTTACACTTTACACAACCAGCATGATCTGAAGACCTTTGTCGCAGCATTTGCTTGTCTAAGGCCTCCCTCTTGACAAACTGGTCAAAAAAGTGGAGTGTGACGCATCAACACCCACTAAGTGGGAATAAAGTAAATATGTTACACTGTCATGTAAACAAGTAAAAGAAGAAAAACTTGGAAAACAAGAAAGTACAACTAAAGTTCTAGTTTCTGGGAGAGAATAACTTTTTTCATTTAGAATGTAAGCATTGTAACTCTGTATGCTTTGAGACAGACATAAAAGCAAATTAACATACTAGATACCGACAAAATGAATGTGTTTTAAAGGAGGTGGCAAATGTTCAAATATATTTAAGTGTTTTTTCCCTGCCAGTTTCAGCTTTATTTGTTCTTTGCAGTGGAAATATACAGTCACTATACTGTAGGTGATCTCTGATGTGTATTACAAGATGCGATTAAGAAAAATAAGAAACACTAACATGCAAAAACATATAAATAAGCTCAACACTTAGCAACCTAACACAATATATCAGTGAAATGAAAAAGTGACTCCTATTTCTCTATAATGATTTTTCTTTAAGGGATTTGCTTTGCTACAGAATGGAGACCTGGCTTTTGTGGTTACTTAGAGAACTTAAAGGAACACTGTGTAACTTCGGGCCCAAACATCAGCTTAATGTGAGTAATGATGGATGTTTTCTGGCGTCAATATACAGCGTTTGATGAGTGTTAGCGCTCCCAAACGGCTGCCCTCTTCAAAAACCAGATATTGTATCTTCGTGGTCCAGCACTAATGGGATCATGTGACCTACATTGATTAACTTTACCACATCTTCCAGCAACATTTATTCAAAACAACAGCAGTAGGCCTGATGAGACGCAGCATGTTGCAGTAGACAACTGTGTCTAAATGTGGCTAGTTGAAGCTAATCAGCTACTGACCAAAGCTAAAATGACTTCCTAAAACTTTTTGCAGCAGTAATGAAGGTTTTCATGTATACAAATGCATTTCCTATCATTCATGTAAATATCAAAGTAGTAACGGAACGATTAGTAACTGGCTGATTTAGTTTTATGGTTTTCATACGCTATAATGTCCCATTAGCTACGGGCTAATGCTGACATCTCCATAACAACCAGGAGATGAATGGATCACATAGGTATAACCCTCCACTGATAGGGACTGGTCTTTCAATGGTGGGAAATCATTTGAAAAATTCCTGAATCCAAATTATTTCACTATCAGCTGGTCAGAGTGGTCTGCAAACACGATTCCAAAACAGGATAGAAACTTTCATTTTACGACAGGGCCGTGTGGCCTGTTGGAAGTTACAGGTTCAGCTCCCCCTAGTGGCCAAAAGTTAAACACTATCCCTCTGAAGTTCCTACATTGTTAGAAACAGAAGATGGACTAGTCCCAGTTTATCAAACTTCAGTCCTCAAGGGCCACTGTCCTCCTTCAAATCATCTGGACATGTGACAGATTCCCTGAACGTCTTTTAGTCAGATTCCTGAAACAAAGTGACATCAAACAGTACCAAGTGGTGAGGAATCAGACTCTTGTCTACGTGTTCTGCAGAATCCTCCTTAACAGGATGGACCTTTTGACACCAGGCTGAGACAAGAACAAGCAGGCTTTAGGAAAGGAAAAAGATGTATGGACCAGACCTGTACAAAAAATGCACTCACTTTTCACATTACATATGCAAGCCCAGTTGCAGAGAGGGTTAGAGAAGGTTTACTCCCATGAATATTTAAGAAACAATAAATTAAAATGTTCTCTATCAAACAGTGGAGCAGAAAATTGAAGGCTTAACATAAAACCTGTTCACGTGTGAATTGTTCACCAGGAAAAATGTATTTTGAGTTTCAGAGTTTCTATTTCAATCTCATTTTGTATGAGTATGACTTCAGAACAGTCCATCTTCTGTACCTGCTCATTTCTGTGTAGTTGTGATGGTGGTAGAGCCAATCCTAACATCCACCAGATGAGAAGCAGGTCTTTCCTCCCAGTCTTGCCTGACATTCCTCATATATGCACACAGGTCCAAGCTCATCTTATAGCAGAACTGTTAAAAAGTACTTACTATGAGTAGGCTACCCAGAACTGGTCTAACAACTCGGTAGGGGTTTTTATTCAAAGCAACTCATTTGTAGAGGGACTAAAACAGTTTGATGATGTGGCAATACTGCAAACAACAGATGTGATATGTGATGAATGTGATGTGATGAAGTGTGAAATGGGGTGTGATAGGTAAGCCCTACCAAAGGAGTATACAAGCAGCATCTATAAAAGGATCAAAGTCCTTTGTATGACCAGTGTGTGAAATAATAGCTGTGTTTACATGGACCAATTATGATCCAATCAAATGTCCAGTCAAAATAGTCGGAAAGATTTCGGATTCGCTCGTGAAGGATGGTTTAAACGTTCACAATCAGATCATCAGGAAAAAAGTAAGCATGTATACACTCATTCCACTTGGTTGCGGTTGGATATTGTTTCTGCGCATGCTTGAACCAGGTGAGGGTTACGTGATACAGCGAGTTTCAGGGAAGACTTGGCAGCACAACTGCTGCTTTGATGTTTTTGTTGAAAACTGAAATAATTCAGGATTATTGATTTTTTTGATGGTCAAAGGTTTCAAAATAAAAAAAAATTACGTTTTTCCAGAACTAGCAGCAAATAGTACTAGAATGTACTGAATCTGTCCATCATATAAACACAACGGATCGGATCATTTCATCCAGAGTCCATGTAAACATGTCGGCTTGAATCTCTGATCAGATTAATTTCAGTCGGATAGATGAAAGATTTGTCCATATAAACGAAGCCACTGTGACCTTGGGTGTGATCGAACTACAAAGGAAATCAAGTTTATATACAGAAACCACTACAGTGGGTGTTGAAAGTATTTACACACATTTTGATAATTAACTTAGTATGTACAAATATTTCAGATTTGTATATCAGTGCACTCAAATTTGTTCTATTTAAGTAATGATTATAAAATAATTAGTGAGTATTTTTCTCTGTTTCTGTCACTGTTGTGAGCATTTGTCATGGAACCCCCTGGACAGATGGCCAGTCTATCATATGACCAACACAGAGATACAAATAATGAAACAACGTTTCTAGGTTTTTGTTGCATTATTTTATAAACATCAAATTTGACAGAATTACACATTTCTAATAGGTCATCATTTATGGGGTTATAATGATGACAGCTCCAATTGGCATTGAAAATTAAAAATTGTCATTGAAAATAAAATTTGGCATTCAAAATTACTAATTTAACATAAATTAAAAGAAATGGCATTAAATTGAGAGTTATGTACACCTTGCCCTGCTACTGAAAATTTTTATTAAGAATAAAAAAGTTGCTCTGTTAAATAAAAT
>JAVQJG010036670.1:0-16587 GCA_036024015.1 Craterocephalus amniculus
TGACCTTGTGCTCTGCCTCAGCGTCTCTGGTATCTGCCTGCTCGTATGGTTTTGACTTCTCCGCCTGGCCTCATCTCTTCTCCTGCCTACTCCCATACGGTTCCTCAGTCTCCGCTGACTTCCCACCTGGCTACGACCTCCTGCCTGTCTCCGGCCTTTCTGCAGCTCAATCCCCAGTAAATAAACGTCATTACAAACTATTTCCTGTGTACTGCAATTGGGTCCAAACACCACCCGTTTCAAGTTTACATGATACACATTGCTGTATTGCCTCCTTTGTCCTTGTATATTATACTTTTTTGCTTTCTTTTAGAAAAACAAAAAACAAGTCTGATAAAACTGCACATACATGACATCACAGAGTTTTGATAGCAAATTGCAAAACTGATCTAGAGCTCGGCAGGCAATTATCAGAGTAGAACCACGTTGCATATCAATGAGCTCCAGCAAGGAAAAAGGAGAGAGAGGATAAAAAAGGAAGATGCCGTCCTTGCTGCACAGCTAATATTCTTCATTACACGCCTGTTTATATGAGTCTACCTGGGAGCTCTGTGGGGGGAAATTTCCACCTCAGCAGTGTATTTGATTTTTCTCACTGATCAGAGGAAACCAATTTCTGACCCTTCACATTGCTATGATAAAAACCTGTGGTATCATGGATTATTTCCTCTCCTGGTGAATTCACATCCAAGAACCTTCACATTTTCGCTCTCTCCTTTTCTCGCTGTTTTCCTCTTTGCTTATTCTCCCTTCTATTCAAAGCAGAGCGAAATATACCACGCATCCTCAACAACACTACACAACACTAAAGCAGGAATAACCAAAAGCATCATCAGTGTCCTTTTCTTTGTACAAGGAGAGAGCATCACTGATGATATTTTGCAACCATTTTGTAAAGCTCAAGAAACTCACATTCTTTCCTCATCGGATAAGAAAAAAAGGGGCCATAAATATTCTTTTGCTGAAGAGAGATCTTAGGTAGGCCATGTGTAGCATACCGTCTGTCACATCTCCACTCTTACAAGTCAGATAATTACCTATTTAGATGTTGCTGAGGAGTCGGTGTGTGTGCGTGTGCATGTGTTGGCCTGCAGCCACATCTTGTGAAAAGAAGCACCATGAAGTGGATCCGTCACTACGAGTTATAGACACAGACTGGCTGTGTGCCAAGAAAAAAAAGAAAAACTCTGACACTAAACCGAACCATCAGATACAGAAGCAGACCATGCTCATGCCCTTCTGCACAGATTCATACTCTTTTCTTTTCTTTTTAAAGCTGTAACAGCTCTTTTAAAGACACTACCCCCAATGTAAGCCCACAGATTTCATTAGTGTTTGAGATAATTATGGTGGATCTAATCAAAAGCTGCCATATTTCTGCAGTTAATGGGCTCAGCATGGAGGCTGGGGAGGTGAAGGGCTTTCTGAAAGGTCAGCTGACTCACCACTGCTGCTGACCCCCCTCAGCTAAACCTACCCACACCTCTTAAATCTAAATCAGGAGCGGGAAGTGTGGCTATTCATTAACTCAGTATCCAGCAGCTGTCTCTTTCATCTTGCCCCTCATGTCCTCGCCGCCACGTAACCGCTGCCCCTTCTGTTCCAGCCTTTCTTCCACTTCCTCAGTAGAAACACTTGACATGGTCCCTCAAAGGTATGTAGGTGGAATGTCTGGGAATCTGCCATCGAACCCCGCTAGCTCTCACACGCAGTGCAACACCCCTGCCGCTGCCTCCAGTGAGCTTAAACCACCACAATCCTTCTATGTCTCCTGGCTCTGCACCACTCTTTATTCCATCTTATTTTTTCCCACTTCCTCTGCTAATCAGTGGAGCATTCCTCACACAGCTACTTGTAGCAGGAGAGAATGGTATATATGGGCAGATGTGTGTGGTTGCATGTGCACGCACGCGCATGTGGGCAACAAAGCCGTGAAGTGAGCTGAGGGCAGTCCCGAGGTTCCCCCCTGAGGTAGAGCTGAGATTGAGTTCATCATTCAGTGGGAGTGGGTTCTAGCTGCGAGAGGAGGGAGATGGCGAGCGGCAACGCTGTGGCTGCTTCAGCCATGCTGTCTGCAGGGAATCACTGGAAAATAATGCAAAGGAGAAAGGCTTTTGCTGTCACATTTAGGCAGACGGGCTGCTTTTTGGCGTTTTTTTTAAAAAGTGCCCATTTACATAAAAAAAGAGGCTTTGTTTTAATAACAGCAGCTATAATCAGCAAATGATTATGGCAGGCACGCTTTTTGTTTGTCATTTTATGGCTGAAATTTTATAGATTCAATAAAGATGATCTGCAGCCGTGAAGCTGATTTGACTATGATGCACACACAGCGGCACCAGAGTCCGACCGAATCCCTAGATGGCAGTAGTTAGTCAAACATCAGTGCCACAGAAAAGAGTGTGCCTTTGACTGTGTGAGCATGTGTGTGCGTGCTTGTTTGTTTTCCCTTGAGGTTGATAAAGTGTGTTAGTATAATTTAAAGAAAGAAAAAAACAAAACAAAATAAAAAAAACTAATAACAGAAGAGGGGAGGGAAAAAAAAGTGTATTTTGAAAATAGCTGTGGTGTCCTGCTGCTCCTCAGTTACAGGACCTGGGGTTTCTCCTTCACTCATGAATAAATACAGATTGCTGCTGCCTTTTTTCAGCTCTCGCACAAAGGCAATTAACTTGAAATTGCTTTGTTGAAACTGCTCCGCAAAGAGCTTAGCGAAGGAAATTGCATCACGGCGACGGCATATGTAAAAATGAAATGTATGACGTTTGCTGCTCATGGGACGTGCATCAAACTGCGTGCAGGAGTCAGCGGTGCCTGCACAGCTGCACCATTGTAAACAGCACATGCACTTATTACAACACTTTCCTGCCATGATTGACCGCTCGCCGTCTGTACATGCTGCTGAAGCATGCACATAAGAAGCACTGCCCTCGCATTACCCTCTCTGACCACTCCACGTGCAACAAAAGTGCAATTCACATTTGCCGTTTCACAGAACGCAAGTCATTTCCAGCGTGATGAGAGTGCAGTGATTCATGCAGCACATGGCCTGTCATCCCACTGCTTGATTAACAAGGACAGAGACTCTGGGGAGCACCTGTGTTTCCTCATCACTTTATGGCCCTGGCAGAAGGCTCTCCATCCAGAGGGAACCCACCCTCTATTCAGTGCATTTCCTGCATGTCTGACCAATAACTGCCAAAACCAACAAAGCCTGACAGACTCTATTTATTTCATTTGTGAGCTCAATCTTGCATGCACCAGGCTTCAGAGAGGCTGAGCCTAAAAGCTGCAGGCAAAAAAAAATAAGCAATGCTGGCAATATTAGCTTGATAATGAGCCTCCAACCATGACAGGGTCAAGCAGGGTCGATGGCTGGTGCCAATTCTGTAGGAAGGTATCACTATCTCAAGTACAGTCAGTCAGTCGGAGGACCTTCGTGGACATGGTTCGAGAAAATAACCCACAGAGCGTCACTTCACACAGATGTGCCATCTTCACTGTGCTCATCCGTATAGGCCCCATCCAGAGCCGGATGTCAGGACCCGTATCACAAGTGAGTCACACACAATGAATGAGCGGCCCATTAGGCTGGCCCAGCCTCTGCCAGTCAGCCGCGAGTGCTTGATTTCCTCTGACACATCTGCTGGATCATGCTGAGCACCTCTCCTATTGACAGCTGCATAGCTATGTTCAGATTTACCAAAGGGCGTCACATTTAAGCTGATGTGATTTACACAGAGGTGGGTGACTTACCTAATTGAGGGTAAAGGTGGGAAAAAAAGAGGCAGATAGAATTCCCCACTAACATGGCGGTGATGTTGGCACACATGAATCATTCAGGACTCAAGCGGAGCGCTTTCCAATGGTCAGAGAAGGCTGGAGCGGTTCGACCACAATGTTGCCACTGTGATTGCAAGCGAATAACGCTGAGCAGTGAAACTGGGGAGTAAAAAAAAAATATTTTTTCTGTTTTTTTTCTATTAAAGAGTGAAAAAAATGCCTTGCTGGAAGAAGGCAGTGTTATTGACTATATTCATCTTTATTAATTACTCAGTTTTGTTAGGTTGCCTTTGCATCCAATCTTTGTTTACTGTTTTATCAAATCAAGTTTTTGGGAAGAATTTATAAGTCGGTGACAACATATGGCTGGTCATTAATGAAAGCCACTGATTACTGCTTTCAGCTGAGACCAAATGTGCTGTGATTTCTGCATTTACGCTTGTTTCAGCTCATTTGCTAGTACTGTTATTAATGGGTTATGACTTATACTTGCTGGCTTTATTTATTCTAGCAGTTTATTACAATATCATCTGATAAGTAAATTTAAAACTGCAATGGGTTTAGAACCTAAAAAGACATCACGTTTGAGGTCACATATTGGGCATGTGAGAGTTGAGTCACAACTATTATGGTTTTACCTACAGTTGCAAGACGGACAATTTAAGATACTCTTACTAATATTTGTTCACTGAGCTTATTCATCACAGTCTCCTGGTTAAACTCTTATCCCTCCCATCCATTTAAACACAATAAAATGAACATAAAGAATAAAATACCTGTTTAGGTACAGGTGTAAAAATCTATGTTGTAATGGCCTTTTTTCACAACATCAACCTCGTGTATGAAAGCCCCAGCAATGAGACTGATCAGTTGTGTTGCTGTGCCATCATTCATGCAGAGACAACATAAATTAACTAATATGAAGTCGTGAAACCTCCAAACAATGTTTTAACAACAAGATGGCAGAGGGCAGTTTGGACCATTCACTGTCCTTTGAAATTTTCCTCCACTGGAGAAACCACATTCTCCAGATTAGAAAGGCCTCCCACACACAGAGGTATAAGACCAGATTCATCATGGGTCTGGCTTTTGCTTCAGGAGAGCCTTATAAGCTGCTAAAAGGGTCAGAGTTGATTCTGGTTTCAGTTTTGACTCGTTATTTCTTTTTTGTTTCAGAGGTTGGCACTTTGGTGTAAATCCAGTGATGTTGGACATCTCTAAAATTGCATATGACCGTCATTGCTACAAGTTCTCTTGGAGGTATTTCCAAGTGTGGTAGAACTTTACTTGTTAAGGACTTCATCCATGTTACAGTAAGACACACTTCAACTTTTGTATTATCACAGTGAGTGATGATTCATTATTCAGTCTTACTCTTGACTTTTGACATTTTCACCACTCTAAATCTGACATTGAAATGCTTCAGTAAGGGTCAGTTCGTTTTAGCCACATCTGTGTAGGTGAACTGATTGGGATTCCACTGATGTGCATGTAGTTCTTTTAACACCACATTGTGAGCCAGGGGCACTCAGGCTTTTCTAAAGTCCTTTACCATGTCAGTTAAGCAATGTAGAATACAATACTATGTATACTATTCTCCAGTAAGTCCTAAGACTTTCAGTGATATACTTTTGAGTGAAGAGGGACACAACAATCCTGCAGCAAATGGTACAACTTATATCACGGGCCCTGCATGCAGCTGACAAAGAAACCATTAGATGCTATATGTTAATACACATTAACTTAGAGCAAACAAATGAACTCAATCATAAGCTCAAAGCTATTTTTTTTGTAAAGATGTTTGCATTTTTATAAGGAAGAAACAATACTTGAATTTCTTAGCTTTTTACTGCTCCATTCAGTTCCCCTGCTTTCAGCCTTCCCATCTTCCAGATGCTGCATCTTAGAAAGTCTTTCAATATTCTGCTCAGACTTCCTTTTGTTCCAGTTAATGCTCTGGCAGACTGTTGGTGCCAAAGTGAATACAAATCACAAAACAGTCACTAACTTTCACCTCAAGGCTCGGTAGTAAATTTGAACCAGGCCGCTTTAAGTTTTAATCATTAATATGTTGGATGTTCTATCATTTGGTTTTCAAAATATCCCAAACTTCTTTCAGACACGAAACGGTGGAGTTTTCCTGCTTTTGGCATTTATTTGAGTTTAAACTTTGCTTTTTAGAAAATCTGTCATGCTGGGAACAACACTTTCTTGGGTTGTTTATGACCTCAAACACATCGGGCTACACGCACTTACTGTATGCACAATACTTTTTGACAGATATGAGAGGTTGACAAAACTGTGAGCAGTTTGATACTGCAAATTGTGCCCAAATGGATGCAATGTCAAAATGCTTTTAAGTAATTTGCTTTTCCTACTTTTTGCTAGCTATCTATGGGGAGAAAAAAACATGTTCTGTAACATACAGTAGCATGGTTCGTGTCACTTACCGGGAAATTCTGGTTCTATGCATAATTCAGAGATAGCTCATTTATACAGGTTTACATTTCTGAATCTGACAGGAGACAGCTGTTAAAGAAGATGCTGTTCTTTGACTTTCTTCATTTTTTGAGCCCACTTTTAAAACCCCAGTCCCTTACAATGATACCCGCTCCACTGACTCTTCTGCTAACTGCTCTGATTAATTTCATAGGAGCTGCGCGTCACCTTGATGGCATTTAATCATTGAGAAAAGACAGGAAACGTACTCCTTCTTTATCCTCCTGTACTCCCCCCCGCCTCCCTCCCCCCCCCCTGTCCCCCTGCCTCTGACTCTCATCTCTCCTGCCGTCTCCGGTGCGTCTGTTCGCTGTAAAAAGCGGCGGCGGTGTGCATGTGTCAGGGAGTAAGGGGGGAGAGCCGCACTGTTCTGCGCACTGGTTCCGCTGGACATCACCGAATAACGGAGCTCGTCAACCGGGCGGTGGTGGAGGGGGAGACTGGACCCGGACCAGGACCAGGAGAAGCACCGTGGCTACTTATAGCCCGCTCTCCGGAAACATGTCGGAGTTTTTCCTGCTCGCCTTTTTAGCCATATTCTCGGGATTATTTCCGTGCGCCGAGCCCTCGAAGGTGTCGGACGAGGAGAAAGGTAAGGAGGAACCGAGCCGCCCGGAATGCGCAGTCCGTTAAAAGAACTTGGCACCTCGGGCCGATGTCGGTGCGGTCTGGTGTTTGTTGGGGGCACAAAAATGTGTCGTTGGATATAAAGCTGTTTTCAAAAGCGCCCTTCCTGAATGATAAAGAGTTGGTCACTGGAGAGGGGGGCTGCCCGTCATTCTTGCCTGTCCAGCGTTCATGCCTCCCTGGAAGTCTGAATGTGTTTTCATTGGTGTTCCTCGGGATGGTAAAAGAATTCACTGTGATGCCTTTTTCATGGTTGACCTCAGACTATGATGCCACCTGTACAATAACGCGCTGCATGTGCATTTGGCACAGCTTCTGCGCCTGAGCATTTTCAGGAACATTGACAAGGAGGCTGGACAGACTCGGTGTGTGTGACTGCAGGTGCGCAGCGTCGCTATCCTACCATGCAGCAGGTGAAAATCCCGGTGCCGGAGAGTGTTTAGCCTCCCTGCGAGTTGTAAGCGTGTGTCTCAGCCGCGAGATCGTTGCAAGATTGCACGAGGTCTTTTCCAGATATGACTGTGTTCCATGCAAGTCAGGTTCACATCGCGCGGGTGCAGCACGGCGGTGATATCCGGACCGTAGTTGTTGCTTTTACTACTATTCCTCTTTATTTACATTCTGTCAAATAACTATCAAATAGTCCTTTGCTCGTCTGAACAAACGATGCGCGCTGCGAGATGCTTTTTAAAATCAGCAGCATTTTTTATAGGGTGTTCCAGGGCTAATTCAGAAAAATGCCAATCATAGTCGCTGCAGCCTCCAGAACAGAGTTCAAGCACATCTTTTAGTTTTTGTATTCAACTTGCATGTCATCAGATGCACCAGTTTAAGCAAGTGAAAGTATCACTGATGTATGATTTAAATTTTCAAAGGAGGAACTATCAGTAGGGTACTTAGCGATGATGAAATGTGAATTTATGCTCAAGTACTCATCAGCTTCTCCATTCTAGCTCTTCATGGCTCCCATGTGAATAAAGACATGTTGAAATATGATCAGTGCTGTACAGCAGCACCTATCTTACAATTTACTTATTTTATTTGGATAAAGAGTTCTTTAAAAACCTTCATTTTAATGTAATTCCCAATTACATTCCGTTCTCTTACAAAAAATACAATCTTAGCCCCTTTGAGGTCTCACCCTGTTTTACATTCTCCAGCAGAGCTGTGTCAAGGCTGCTCTGCTTGTTGGAAGGCTGTCACAAATGTCACCAAGTGCCTCCCTCCAGCACAGCTTGAAAAACAGGGACTTAGAGATTGCCTCGCAATCACAGTAGGCAAGACAAACACTGCGCTTCTCTCTGTGCATGAAATGAAAAGATAGATTTGCCTCTTTCAGCTGCTTGAGAGTGTCCCTCTCTGCAGCGAAGTGGAGAAGTAGGGGACACTTAGGTTTATTGGTGTAGCTTGGCACAAAGTGAAAAATGAAGTACAACTGTAATGCCTCATCCAGGCTAGCACAATATTTAAATTCAAGATCAGTTGTATTCAAACATACATGATCTATTAGAGGGTGAAGTTGGGACCCGCACGACTCTCTGTCTGCTCTCCTGCTCCATTTGCACCAAGAAATAATTGAAAGCACTATTAGTTTTTTCTAAATGGACGGTAATGATAATAGCGGTTTCCTCTTTCAACTGCAAATCTGGTTGTAAGCATAATTAGTCTGAAATGAATTCGCTGCGTGGCCGCAGCGTTTTTACATCAAATGCCAAATAGTGAGAAGTAGTTATCGAATGAATTAGAAGCGTTTCCAGAGCTTGTTCCTTGGACGGCATTGTCTTTTTAAATGCTTCCTCTGTGTGTTTCTGCTTTATCACCGCTGTCCATCTAACTTTGAGCAGGCTGACCTGGCCAGGCCTGTGTGGTGTGGCAGCAAGCTGCTGATGTGACAGCAATGATGTGAGACATTTGGGCTCACTGCTGTGCTGCTTTTCTCCTTTCTATTAAAAAAAAAAATCTAAACACCCTTTATCTTATGCGGTGACCTGACCTACCTATCTCAGTGGTAGATAAGCATCGTGAATGCAAACGACTGAAGGTTGTTTGTAATGTATACCCTATTTAAAAGTTGATAGTATTGTGGAAGACACAGATAGGACTAAACACTAATGCAGGTATGGCTGCTTGTAGGTACGAATTAAGTAAGATAGTGAGATACAATCGCAAACGAGAGAGCCTGTGTGTCTGAGTGTGCTGAGGCAGATGAGTGAGGATTCATGTAGTGTTTATGTGCATAAGCGGACCGGTAGGCATCCTTTATAAAAATCTAAAGAGGGTCTCTAAAAATGGTACATGTTGAGCTTAACCTACAGTCCTGCACACAAATTAAACCAAAACAACTTGTTCAGGATCAATTATCATGAATATTTTACTGATACTGATGTTATAGTTGGAGTCTGGCAGTGTAGCAATCAATGCAATGAAAAAAGGGAGGGCAAAAAGGCTTTTTTTCAGCCTTGGCACTTTAATTACAAAAAATGGGATCATTTTGTTGCTAAAGGATTCATTGTCCTGGTTTATTGAGAATATTTCAGCGACGTAGTTAGATAACAGAACAAATAGAAACTTGGAATATGGATAGCACTCAGTGACTGAGTCAGCGATATATTTATGAAATGTGTAAAGAGGTCATTTTAAGTTGAACTTATTTCAATATGAGTAAGTTGTAAAACCCCATCTGGGCATACGGACGCTTTTCCATTGTCTGACTAAATTATGTAAGTGATAATAAATTTATATTAATTACATAATGGTTGGTAGGAACAGACTGTATTATGTTCATCCTGATGAAGGTTGCATTTTAAGACTTCTAGGTGCTGTGTACAGCCATGTTTGCATGATAACTGACCAATGGGATAGACATGAATCTATCATGCTATAGTTTACAGACCACTTATGGCCTGGTTTAAGACTTAATTTTAAAAACAAAACTTAAATGAAAAACAGCTGTAAATGTTTAACATAAGTACGATAAATCAATGTAGGAGAAACACACTATGAACAATGATTTTATTTGCTTATTAAATCGTTTTACACTGGGTCACTTTGTCTCCCCCTCATGCGAAGACTTCCATCACTCTATAATCATTGTCTAAACAAACTTATTATTCCATTTATGAACGTTAGCATTATATTGCTGTTGCATCATATCTCCCAGAAATCCCATTTGTAAAGGTGTGTGGCTGTGTCCTTCCAGTCTGGCAGGATAATTCTGTGGTAACCATCAGCACTCAGCTGTATAACTGATAGGTGTTTGCAGTAAACAGGTTATGAGTAAGACCCCTCCCTTTTAACATTGTATTATTGCTTTCTGACATTCACTTTCTCAGAACTGGTATTGTAATAAAACACATTTTTGTTCCCATTATTTGCACTGGCCTAGTGTATAGAGGAATTTGTACAAATAAAATCCAACTACAAGGGGCTTTTTGATGTCTTTATCCTCTACTGTGGAAAAAGAAATCAGTGACTGTAAGGAAGAGTAAATTGTGATGGGGGTGGAGAAATAGAGAAGTTTTTACAGCATCCTGCTCCTTTCCAGACTTTATAGCGCCATTTTTTTTTGTTATTCTGTTCATTTGTGCTTTTATTCACAACAAATAGAAATAATACCAAATATCAAAAAGATAATCATCCATTGGCAGGAATTCCTCATATGTTTCTTTTTCTAAATCACTGGTGACAGATTATGAATACTAGTGGCTGATGATTTACTGCATGCTCTTACTAACTATAATTTAACAACCTTGCATCTGTAGTAAAAAAAATGGACTTGTTCCTTAACTGTTGGATTTATCCTTTTATTTATTCTTTTGTAGCAAACATTGTTATAGTTATGTGTCTGTGGCTTATTTTTGCATTACAGATGAGCTTTGGGCCCTCATAACTCATATTGAAAACTGTTTGTATAAAAGTATGTTTGATTGCGTTGCTGTTCACATGATTAACACCTGACCAACTTGAAAACAAGAAAACTGGATTTCACTGAGCCTGGTCTTCTGGTCAAGCAGCACTTTGTTTGGAACAATCTTTTCAAAGATTATATTGATGTGACGTTAAGCTTTCAGAGTAAATTTTAGAGGACTCATCAAAGCCATGGCTTGATGGAGCGTTTACCAATGCAAATGTAGCTTTTGAAAGACCAAAGGACCAACAAATGAATATAGATGGAAACTTAATGAAGCTATGGCTGCTTAATCCCATGCATCTGTGGCTTGGACCAGCCATTTATAAACCCTAATGTGTTTTCACATCAAATGTGTGGGATGCCACAGGCTTTAGGTGGCAAGACAGAGTTCCTGACTCTGGAGAGTTGAACAAGGCATCAATGACCACTATGAGTGTCATGAGCACCATATTGGATCTAAATTATTGACAATAAGGATTTTTTAAAATTCATTTTCTATAAGTTTGAAATAAATATTGTTTGTACTCCTCTCACACAGTTAGTAGTCCTTAAAGGAGAATTTCACTTTTTTAACCTGGGGTCTGTTTTCATCTTTCCTGTCATACATGTGAGTGATGGAGAAAGGAATGTTCAAGATCGCTCCAGTATTGAGACAGGCACTCAGCTAGCAGTGTGTATTACCTGGTGATTGCTATCATTTGGTGTCAGGTAGTGGAATGTCCCACCAGTGTTTTGACGTGAGTTATCGCACGATTCCAGGATAACCCCGTGAGATTTGGACACAGACAACAGGACAGGGACACCAAAACATAACAAAACCTGGCGATTCTACATTTTTCCTCTCTAGTATGTTTTTGGACACTTGTAGAGACTATCAGAGCACTTCAGAGTGGGAAAAAAGCAAGTTTTGAGGGCGAACTTAGACGGCAGCAGTTGCCCGATACAGGCTAGCTGCTTGCCCGGCTAAATACTGGAGCAATCCTGAAAATTCCTTTCTCCATCACTCACATATATGAAAGGAAAGATGAAAACAGACCCCAGGTTAAAAAAAAGCGAAATTGGTGATCCTGTGCTAAAATGCAGCCTATTGGTCCTCTGGTGTACATTCAGGAATAAATCCTATGAACTGCAGTATTAGTTTTGAAAATGTTTGTACACAGTAAAAACTCTTGGATAAGTTGTTCAGAGCATATTCACTAATCTAAATACATCTTCATGTTAATCTACAGGTATTCTGATTTCAGTAAAGCAAAGAAATTGTCCAGAGGACAGTGTATATATTGGTTTAAGCTAAAGATCAGTGCTGTTACAAAATGCTGGTAGATAAAGAGTGCACATTTTTATAATTCCTTGGATATTACAATGCAAGCCTCTAAACAAACAAGACATTGCAGATTATTCATCCCAATTTAAAGTGACTTGCAACTTGACCTGACATGTGAGACTTGATTAGGACCTGCAAAGAAAGACCTGTGAGCACCTCTGCAGTGCATCTACTGTAGCAGCATCTGTAATACAGCAACCATCCCCCAAGCCACAAAAAAAAAGATTAGAAATCTTCCAGGAATGTGCTCCGACACAAAATTTAATTTATGATCTGTTAATAGCGTTAATCAAGACCTGAACCATGACAAATAGGCCTTTTTAAAGGGGAAAAACAAACACAATCTGCAACTCTGCTTGTGTGGTGACGCTAAATTGAATAAATTGTCACATTTCACACGACAGGAGAAGGGAAGAAGACCCGGGCGTAGACAGAAACCTGGCAGGATGGAAGAGCTCTGTGCTTTTATTAAGCTAATGTGGTAAATTCAGTCTTAAAGGTAAGGCAAGCAGGCAGATGGGTACCGGAAGCAGAAACAGGTGTCAAATGACAGGAGCTGTACAACATAAGCAACCTAAAAGGCCACATGGTTGTCTGACAAAAACCTGAGGCAGAATGGCAGGTATGTATGCACAAAGACTGTTGGGGGAATTGGAAGCAGATGGGTGTGGAAGTCAGGTAGAGCCAGGAGGAGCGTTTGATGACATCTGGTGGATGAATTTTGACAGGAGGGGGAAGATAAAATGGTGAGAATAAAACATGGCTGCTGGGACAACACCTACAATATCCAATAGACGTTCAGTCTATCTGCACTGAATAGGGAGCTTAGAAGCAGTTCGTTGTTGCGGCAGCATAAAACTTAACTAAAAATCTTCTCAAAAGTAACCTAAAACCTTATTAACCATGCACACTATCTTATGGTCTAATTTGCACCCTAGTTCTAATTTCTGCTACTGTGAATAGCTCAGAATATTGCTTTTCTCTAATAGTAAATTAAAATTTAACATCTCAACAAGTGTTTTTTTGTACAGGTTTACATCAGCAATAAACAAAGCAAATGTATGAAGAGTATTATCCAAAAGTCTAGGAACCCTTAGAGATTTCATTTGTCAGATAACTTTTTACGTGATGTTGGAGCTATAGAAGATTCTGTCATTGTTAGAAGTTACAAATAACAGATATATTAAACTTATACAAATACATCCTTGACCTGCTGAACATGACTCTAAAAATAAGGGTCTGCTTAGCAAATAAAAGCTGTATAATGTAGTTTGGAGTTCATAGTTGAAAGAAACAGTTTCTCTTTGAATGTTTTCAGGAAGATCAAAAAACTATCAAAGGCCTTTCTAAAATTGCTAGAAAAACAAATGGAAATCTGACTACTAAAGACCCCAAAACAGAGTTGGACGACTCTGATGTGGTTATACTACTTCCTGTTTTATCTTAATCTTTCTCCTTTGATGAACTTGAAGCAATGCTTGGTCCAGTTGGATTGGTGCCATAAGAATGTTTGTCCACCCTTACCTACTTCGATCAGTATATCTGTGTTTTAGATTATTACAAGTGACATTAAAAGGATACTGTGTAACCTGTGACCCAAATGTCAGCCTAATGTGAGTAATGATGGATGATTCCTCGGGTCAGTATACAGTGTTTGACAAGCATTAGCGCACCAAAGGGGCTGTCCTCTTCAGAAAGCAGACATTGTAACTTCGTGGTAGCAGGTCCAGCACTCATGGGATCATGTGAGCTGCATTGAGCTAGATTTCCATATCTGCAACAATTCGAAAACACAGATGGAAACTGTTTAAATTTGTGACGATGCCTTGTGGCCTGGGGGAAATGACAGGTTTTGCTCCCCCTAGTGGCTAAAAGTTACACAATCGCCACGGTTACATGATGTTTTTTAATTCGGAATTATTAATTTGGAATTCAGGTTACATGGACAACACGTTGTCTTAATTCTGCTTTAAAGCCAGGGGTTGGGAAGGGTTCTGATTAGTTGGATGGCGGAAGTGACTTAGCGTATTTATGTAGCGTATGTCCGTATGTCTGTCGACTGGAAGTTAAAAAACCCCTTTTCTCTTTTCAACAACAACATGAGAAATGTCATAATTAGAACCTTTTTTACTTGATTTGGAGTCTATTTATGTAGCAGCAGCTATTCACTAGCATACCACATCACTCTAACGTGAACAGATTCCGTTTGAAACCGTTTGCTTCGGACGGGATGAACTGTGTATTGATGCCATGGCAAGCAGTAAGTTTTACATGATAGAAGATGAGAAGGGAATTATTTAATTTGGAATTAAAAATTGAATAAACCAGTCACTTCATTTAGAATTAAGTTTAATTCAGAATTAACATTTGCATCGGGAATTAAGTGTTTACATGGTAATTTTTCAACTGTTTAAAGCGGAATTAACTTTTAATTCCAAATTAAAAAGGAATTAAAAGTCTCATGTAAACAAAGCCAGCATGTCTTTAATAAATATAAAAGTAATGACCAGAAAAAAAAACTATAATTGCTGCTAAAAGCAAGGAAGGAATAGATCACACCATCAGTATGTGCAGGTTTTTTACCATGACCTTCACAGAAGAGCCACCTGAGAAAAATCTTCACAATGCCTAAAAAAGTCAGTGTTAAGAAAAGGATGAAAAGAAATGCCAAAAAGGATGAAAAGTAAATTTTTAACTGTTGAGCATGGGTAGGAATCATTCATTCTTTGTAGTTTGATTTTTACAAAACAGAAAAAATTGTAGAAATATAAATCAAATACCTTTTCATCCTGTTGCCAGTTGCCAACATCATTTTTGAAGCTTCAGTCACAGGATAATGATTTTAAACACATTTCAAAAAGCTGAATGGACTACCTCAGGTTAACAGGTTGCCATGGGCCCTCAGTGCCCTTATTTAAACATAATTGAAAGGAAACTTTTTGTTAGTTTCTCAAGAGTATTGCACGCTAGACCATTCAATAATCTAATGGAAGAAGACGTTTATTGTGTTATGGGTCAAAAACCTTCTGAACATGAGTGGAAAGGTCATATTTGTTATTTGAATATAAACATTTTGTCTTAAGCCCCTAGTTTTTTTTTTAGTTTTTTTTTTTTTTTAATCCTTTTTTGTTCCATGAAAGTGACAAAGAAATTACATAAGTAAGAATTAGACTTGTCATTAACTTTCCTTGCCTGTAAATCAGTGCATTTTTTACCTACCAACCCACCCGTTCCCAGAGGTTGAAATTCTGACTAAGGGGTGCCAATCTCTGCAAGACACTGTAAAAAAACATTTTGTTACTCCTTTTTTTCCTTTTTAAGAGGAACTGTTGTGTCGAGACAAACGGCTGACCTTCAAATGTTGGACATAATTCTGTTTTCATAGCTGTTTTACACTTGTTTTTAAACTGAAATTGGGCCCGCCAGCAGCAAAAATCTCTTCTGTAGCTCTGTTTTCTGCCCACATCCTGCTCTGTCATGGTAGCCAAAGTGTCCACATCAGCAGTAGGTGATCTTTGAAATGGAAACTGGCCCACACACTCACCCGTTTTTTTGCTCCTTTCGCAGTGTTTGAAGAAATCACATGTAGATTCCTGTTAAAACTGGTTTGAAGAATGTGGTTCAAATACGACACAAAGCTCTGGCCAGAAGTGTTTGATCTTGAACATACCCTGGCAGGTGTTGATATTGGGTTTCCTGCCTGCTGAACTGTACTTCATGTGCTCTTCGCTGACTTCTTCTTCTCAATGTTAGTCTTGGCCATATGTCCAGAGCAGCCGAGAAGCTGGTAGATGAGGTGAACGTCTGTTTCCGCCTGTGGAGGAGCAGATTAAGCAACACAAGCAAACCTCAACATTCCATACTAGAACTTCACCGGTCAGGTCAGGACTTCTTCAGTTTGTTGAGGCAAGTGCATATGCAGTATTTTTGCTGAGTGGCATTGAGTCTTTTATGAGCTATGAAAAGTCTGAAATGGCTGACGTATCTATCTGTCAGCTGACCGTTGCTGTCATTGAACCTTTACATCTATCCCAGACCGGAAGTGAACTATGCCTTATTGTGGTGAACAGTGAGAATTTCAGACTGTGCTGACTCCCACAGAATAAACTTATCGAATGAAACTCTTGGATTTTTGATAGTGTCAACTTAAATATCACCTCTCACAGTCTTAATGGGTTACAATTAAATCAGTAATGGATTTGTTCAGGTTGTGAAAGTCAGTGGCTGTAAATTGACTTGTATCATTGATTACCAATGGAAGGAGGGGCCATAGTTTTGACCCACATGATGGTCTTTGGTTTAAAGGAATACTCCGCCCTCCGAATGATGTGCCTTCATTTTGTACTCACCCTCATGCTGATTAACACTCTGGAACACTTTCTTGATGTTCATCATGTAGCCGAAGATATCGGGAGTTTTTCGTTTTGAGAAAATGCCCATAAAA
>JAVQJG010036674.1:0-23212 GCA_036024015.1 Craterocephalus amniculus
AATGTGTAACATGGTGAAGGGGGTAAGTCCATAAAAATGAATGACTCATTGTTTGCGCATATGTATGAGTCCAGGATAGTTAGAGATAGCAGCTAAATTTTAGCTTTCACGTGACGCTCTTTCTCGGGCAATGGAGAGTGTCATGTGAAAGATAAAAACTAGCCGCTTTTGCTAACTAAAATGGCCTGATTCCTTTAAGAGGATTAGTAAGAGGATGTTGGTGAATAAGGGGCAGTGCTATTTATTTGAACAGGCATATACTCTAAAGTTTTGATACTACTCTTTCCACAGGACATCCAACCATGAAATTTATTGATGGGTACAGTAGGTTTTAGGGATATTTGATAAATCACACAATGGCATGACTCCTCTGCCAGTTTCAACATGTGGAATGGAAAACAACTGATCTAGTTTAGTCTTTCTTACACTTTCCAATGCACATTTTGCTGTATGTTGATTAAACCCAGAGAAATAATGTTAAGTGCAGTTGTTGTATGCTGTATTTTGTTATGTGCTCAATGACAGATAAGAAAAAACATTTTTGACAAGGAGGTGAGCAATCATAAACTTGGCTGTGAAGCAGCACTGGCTGGAGGCAATGTACATAGAAGGCAGGATAAAGATCAGA
Source organism: Craterocephalus amniculus (assembly GCA_036024015.1). Lineage (NCBI taxonomy): Eukaryota > Metazoa > Chordata > Actinopteri > Atheriniformes > Atherinidae > Craterocephalus > Craterocephalus amniculus. The sequence continues at coordinate 629 of JAVQJG010036674.1, forward strand.
GAGGACACAGACAGCCAGCCAGTAAAAGCTGTTTGCGCTCCTTTATTCAAGCCTACCTCTTTATTTTTTCCGTACCGTTTTCTAGCTCTTCTTCTCTAATTATGTCACTTTTCCTCTCATCCACGCTATATTCTTACTTCTCCAACACATTTCTTCCTTTCACCCATTCTTTTTTTGTACATGTATGATGTGGCACGTGCACACACATGTGCGGCAAAGGTTGAACCCCCACTGTGCTCCGAATATGTAGTGAAGCCATCCGTGCATCAGGCGGGGGAGCCAGCATGAACCATTCTCCCTGCCATCTCTCTATCTGCTGATCAAAGAACTGTTAAACAGCTAGAAACTACAGCTGGTGCAAAAGCAGAGCATGCACAGCAACACAATTAGCAACCAGCACTTCTTTACATGTGAAATTTCACTCCCGACCCCTGACATTTTCTCCTACATAAACAGATGGGGATATCTGTGTATACAAATTTGAGTACTATAAAATCAAACATGCAAATACTCTACTTGCATGTAATATTATCATGCACAGAAACACAAATGTTATCAACTGTGGTCTCAGCCTGTGAATGACAGTTGATAATGGGAGTAGGAGTGAAGCGCCTCGATAGGGAAATAGGGAAGGCTCAAAGCGAGAGGAATGGTGTGATCTGAAGATGCAGATAGTAAAAAGGTAAGGAAGGAAGGATGGTTGATCAGGTTTTTGTTGCCTCGGAACTGTGTGATGCAACAGTCGTTACTTACAAGCCTTGTTTGTTGCATGTGTGACAGTCTGATCCTGTGTATGCCTCTGATTCATCATGTGCCCTGGCTGCTTGGCCACAGGGATGTCCCTTTGGCTGACCGTTTGCCATGCATGGCTTTTACCTAGGAGGTTGTGGGTTCAAAGCCCCACCCAGGCCCTCATCCCTGGCACATATGGTTTGATAACAGGACGTGTTGAAAAGGTGGCAGTTTTAACATTTACACACAAATGTTAAATCATTTCAATTAAAATAAAACAAATTAAACTTGAACTAAGTGAAAAATGTGATTAATGCCTTCATCAGCCATTCAACTTGTTCATGAGGACTTTGTCGCTTTTTGACTGTAAACAGTCAAATATTTTGTGTTAAATCTTTTATTCATTAGCTGTGATTTGTTCAGTCACTTACTCTTATTACTTAACACTCATTCACTTTACGCAAGCAGACAAATTGATTTGTTGACGATATGATATTCAACACACGACAGTCGGGTCCAGAGGACAGCCAGTCGTGTAGCTACAGACCCCACCCACCCAGGACACCAAGTGTTTGTGCCTCTTTCCTCTGGAAAGGAGTACAAGAACATCAGAACCCACACCAACAGACTGAAACAGAGCTTCTTCCACAGAGCTGTGAAATACATCACCCTCTCGTCTCTTGACAACCCCCTGCTTCGAATGAACTCTTAATTTATTTAGTCTTAATATGCCTTAGCTGTCATTATTCTACTGTAATGGTAATAAATGCTTCTTGATTCTTGATAATTATCTGGAGAGCTTTCATCACAGTTCCATGTTTAGCTGTGAGTGAAACTATGTTGTCTTCCTTTATGTTTCCCTTATATGCAGTGCTGGTATGGTCTTAAAATATTATATATATCCACATAATATCATGTTTGCTAACTAGATAAGTACCTGCCATTCACTTTTTTTCTTTCCTCTTCTCATGTTGTTGATTTTTTTTGTCTTTTCCCTTTGTCCTGTTTATAAATTCTGTAATAAAAATAAAAACTGTAATATAAATGTAATAACTATTATCAGCAGGTCTGAAAACAGGGAATATGTACCAAATTTCATAATGTTAAAAGCCAACAAACAAATTTTGTTTAGACAAGAGAAAGGACTCATATAAAACATCATTTTACAGAATAACAATATTTTCAAAATTCTCATAACATTAAAGTCAATGCAATTGCATTTATGGGAGCTGTGCCAAAAGAGATGTGGATCCTGGACTGTAATGTGTCTATGAAATGGTTCTGGCTACTGCTACTGCTTATTCAAGTGTGCCCTCCAATGGAGGAAACCAGGTCATGTTGACAAAACAGATTCCTGTGCTGGATTAATGAGACACATTTGGTGTTTCCCACCTGAGAGTGGAACCTTATTTTTCACAGCATCTTTCCACCATAAAACCAGTGTGCAGAAAACATTTTACAGCATTTAGCTCTTAAAAAACAGGACTTTTTTTGTTATCTGATTTGAAATCACAAAATAATCAGCAAAGAGTGAACGATTCAAGACATTGTGGATGTTTGGTAAACACTGAAAAAATTACAACCCAAAAGTTTATTCAGCCAAGATCAGGGACCAAAGGTTTTTCACACTGAGCGGTCTTGAAGAATTACTTTTTACAATATGAAAACAATCAGAACAAGAGCAAGCTTCAGTGTGGCATATGTTCATTAGTGATGCATTATAATGTAGTTTTTGGAAAGGTTGCTAAATGATTGTGAGCTTCTAATCCAAATGCTAATTCTGTAACTGATTGGAAAAGCACAGTAATGTCATGATAATGATATGCAGATGAGTTCTCATCAGAGCTGCTATCCATTAATGAGACGATGTCTGAGTGTACTGTATGCGTATGTGTGAGCGTGAATCTGTGTATGCGGGTAATGCTGCATCCATTGGTACAGAAAGGGTGCTCAAACCCTTTCATCAGAATATTTAACATATTAATGTTCAATCAATCTACTGCCATACCAACGTAAAACTTGATTAAGATGAGACATAGTCTGTAATTAACAGAAGCAACTGCTCATGATTATGTATCCGCAAACTTCCAGGTCCTTAAGTTTTAGAACTGAAGTTTGGTGGGAGAACATATATTTGGAAAATATCTCCTAGTTTAGTTTATGCAACTTATTAATTGGGCTAAAATTGTTATGATCTAACTGAAGAACAAATTCTTAATTTGTAACATAAAGGAATGACACAAAAAATATCTGCATATTCTCAGGAATCCCATTGACTTTCAAAATGAATTCACTTCATATTTTACTCCATATTTAACTAAAATATATTTGAGATTTTTTCCAAATGTACAAAATTACAGTTAAATACTAATTATTCAATACGTCTTATCTGTCACAAGATATGGCATGTGAATTTCACTATAGATTGATTTTTTTTTTTACTTTTAATGTTTAAGTAGGCATGGCTCATAACACTTGTCTGTTGTACTATATATTATTACTTGATCTACAAACTACTTTGACCACTGATCTGAAGGTACTGTATAAAATGTCAGGGAAGCGTTGTGTTCTTGCCTTCTGTTGAGCATGTGACAAAATCAAAGTAAAAGATTGTAGTTTATTTTCATGATTTTAAACTGAGGACTAAAGTATGTCAGTATCTCAACTCTAATACCACCAACACCATGATAAATTACGCTGCATTTGGTCAAGTATGCCATTTAATTAATTAAATCTCAGTCACATACCAAATGGAATCACCATTCAAATGTACTGAATTTGGTTTTGATCTTCCATTGTGAAATATGTTTGAAAACATACTAATAAGTATCTTGATTCCTTTAATGTTGTCAAACCATTAAACACCAGTGAAACTGAGAAGCTGGAGAGCCCGTTTGCATCATCTCAAAAGCACCAACATCACATACAATCAGAACTTATTAGAATTTCAGATTAGGTTTTCTTCTTCTACCCGTTACCCATATGAATCATGCTTTTTCAGCCAAGGTCCCAATACCCATTAAACACTGATGAAACAGAAAGAAACTGCTCATCTCTGCTCAGTGTAAATTTTCTACCCACTACCCTAACTTACAAGACTCATAATCAACTGTAAATTCTACAAATTATATATGTGCTGGTGCTTTCAAATAAAGCTCTGTTTAAAAAAATCTTCTTCAGGTGACTCAAAAGAAAAACACCAAAAACATTTACACAGAACCAAATCTTATACATTTTATATGATTTTATTTACATGTTATGCCGAGTTGCAGGCACAACACAGTCGATACGCTTCGCTTGTATGATGGATGCCGGGACAAAGCCGAGAAAGAGGTTGGCAGTGTGGCGGGTTATGTGTTAACAGCTGACCTGTGGACCAGCAAGCTATTACAGCTTCATATGTTGTCTTTGTATACGTGTAGAATGTACTAAAAAGTATTCTTATTTGTGACAGTCTGAGTAAATGTCCCTGCAAAATAAAGTTGAAAAAAAAGAAAAATCTAAACATAAACATAGACATAGTTTTTGGTGGTCTATCGTGATGTATTTCATGATATATATCGTTATTGTGATATAAAGCAGTCCATATAGTGATACAACATTTTTTACAAATCATCCAGCACTACAGGTATTTATAATCTAATAAGATAAATGAATGTGAGTTTTCACTGTCCACAACCAGTTTTGATTCAAAAGCAGACTCTAGAAAACTGTCTCAATCCTGGACCTTGCGCCTGTGAAATCCAGGTTGAGTGTCACTAGAGGGCAACAAAGACCTAAATATGTTTATGCATGTGTTCATGATTTCATTTTTTACCAATTTACTATCAATCTATACATCACTAAAACATATAATTTATGTGTTTTCTCAGATGATAACCGCAAAATTTTTATTTTTATTCCATTTTAAAAAATCTTTTAAAGGTTTAAAAGCATCAGGTCCTTCCTATCCATATTCACTTTTCACTACTGTTGAAACAAGTAATCACAAATAACGTATGTAAAATAATACTCAGTATTATTCAACTTCAACACATTTAATATCCATAATACATCAACAGTGATTTATGATGCAATGATGGTACAGACATTTTTTATTAATTCGAGTAGTGCTGTACTGACATCTGGTGGACATTCTTTTGGGTCAGGCTTTAACTTATTTTTACTTTATACCTAGAAAATGTAGACTAAATAAACAACTCCCCCTGATTCAGGGGTAAATATTAACATAATGAAGCTTAAACTAATAACCAGAAGGGTTATTTTATTCTTTATAGTTATTTGCAATTGGTTTTCTTAGCTATATTTCTGACAAAAATCTTGATGGCAATAATTGAAAGAATGAGACTGTATTTTTAAAAAATCTCAAAATCTTTATAAATAGAAAAAACTAGAAAAAACATCTCTGGTTAACCAGCGAGTTTCCTGTTTTTCACATTTTAAAACTGTTATGACTGTCAGCATTGGCTGGTATTGCAACTAACTGATGTGAGACATAAGCAGTTAATTTGACTGATATGTAATGCATAGACTTGCGGTAAGAGCAATAAAACACTTGGTGCATTCAGCGAAATGAGGTTCTTGGTCTATCAACATGGAGAAAAAGTATTCTGCAGCATTTCTGTTCAACTCATAACCAAATACCAAAATTGTCAGACTACAAAATCCAAAATAACAACCCTCCTTTGTTTGGAGTGTTTTGAACAGGTAGAAATCCAGCTAAATAAATATATCAATAAAACATTGTTTACTAGTTAGACTACCACTTTGACAATTCCCATGTCTGTTTATTGTGGGTGGTGTTAGAGCGAGAAATGGTTATCTCTAAAATGTACAAATCTCTATTTATTGCCTCTTTCATGTTTCCTTAACTGCAACTATTTACCTCTAACTGACACACTTACATGCAAACATAAACATTCAATGATAACAAAATTCTAAATATATTCAATATAATAAACATGATCCCCTGATCTATTGTTCTTAATGTTATTATCATTTATAAAGATATGGTGGTTTATTGTGTTGTATCATCCTGTACTGTTAGTAATGTCTTATGTCTTGTAATAAACAAAAACAGGAAAAATAAATTAATAATACATGTTTGCCTGCATACAGTGAAATTCAAATAAATCTTATACTCAAGCTTCATTATCCTTACTTGACAGTGAGATCGTGAATTTACTTGCAAATTTTGCAGCTTCTCATAAGATAAGTAGCAAAAGCAGCGATCCCGCCATCTTTGTGCTCAAAAGACTAATAGCTTTAATAAACTCTGGGAAACATAACAAAGCACTTTTACAGTATAGCTCAGTGGGAAGGAAAGCATTGCTACTTTATGCAGCTACATCACGAAAGAATCCGTTTCCATTTACATATTTAGAAGAAACAACAGAAACAAAAACATATTCACAACTCATGATTAGCTCATCTGTCAAATGTCTCATTCGTTAATGCATTCAGAAAATGTTCACCACATTCCTCTACTTGGATGCAGATTCATCCATAAGAGTGATAGCTTTATGCACATAATGTGTATTCAAAAAAATAAAAATGGGAATGTTAAAGTAACATCTTACATTCATCCTAAAGACATGTTCCAGTAAACACTAGAGAGCATTTCTGAGCTTTGTCCCTAAGTTTCAGGTGATTTTCTTTTACTGGTGCACAGATTCATGAACATAAATGTACTTTCAATTTTGTCACTTAGATTTTAAAATCACTCATACAAAAAAAAGTCTCAGGCCTTTGACTCTGACCATCTCTGACTACTGCAACATATTTCCATCCCTGTGTTTCCAGAGCCAGACATCTTTCAGGGGCTCAGCTGACCTGCTTATCCCTTTTCATTCATTTTTCTCTGGAGGTACTACCTCCATCAGCAGCTGCAGATGCATGGTGATGGGTCCTATAAGGAATAGAGGTCAAAGGTCACATCAGCATCAGGTTGTTTCTTTCCTCTCAACACAACACTTTTAACAGTCTCATATAGGCCTTTTGATTACATGATTTCTTAATTTTTATATGCACTGAAATACAGACAAGTTTAGCCTTAAAAAGAACAATGTACTTATCAGTGAACATACTCATGAGTTTATGAGCCCATTTGAATTTCCGGTGAACAAAGGGGTAGTATAGGAGGAGTCCACTGAAGATGAAGACAGTGCAGTAAAGGTACTCCAGCTCCGGCTTATCAATGATTGGGGCCAAGACAAGGTAGCAAGACACCAGGACCATCAGCCCAGCTATGACAATCGGCACCTTTAGACCATTATACAAATGCACATGTGTTTATTTTATGTATGTTCTGTCCAAGAATTTTGATACAGTCAAATTAAAAGGCATTTTTCTTCTTATAAAACGTAACAAAAAATGTGAGACTAAAGTAACAAGCTTTTCAGTAAACAGAAATGAATCATGTTGCAGTTTAGTTTATAGCTCTTCATCTGACAATGTGTAGTGTATAAAGTTTAATAAACCTTTTACAACTTATTATCACTCTTGGTTTATAATAAAACTAATAATAACGCATTACATGGCTCAGTCGGTTCTTTAATTTGTACAGCAGGGAAAGATAGTTAAATACAGCATTATCAGCAAGCCTTACCTTTACAGGTCTATGGAGTTCCTTCCTGGTAAAGCGCATCACTATGAGAGCAAGCGCTGTCAGACCATAGAACACCCACTGAGCAAAGCTGAAGTAGTTAATTAGAGTATTGATGTCTGCTGGGATAATGTAGAATAAAGCCAAAAAACCCTTAAACAGAAAGAAGCCAAAATCATCAAAATCATGTTTACCTTGGTGAATACAACACCAAAGATATGAATGTCTGTTTTCTGATGTGAATGCTTGTAAACTATTGTGACATTGATATGACTTGAAATTGCGTGCAAGGTTTTTTTCGTTTTTTGCTAATTTTAACAGTAGAACAACATGTCATCAGCGTAAGATGAAAGAATGTGGACAAGTTTAAGTATCAGGTGATCTGGAAGACCCCATCGCGGCATGAAAGGGAACTCCTTGGATTTGCAGAACTCACATTAAATACAAGAGCAGGGGAGGGAGTGTAGCGCTTCAAACTAATGTAAGATAAGATTTTCACCATGTGACCTTCCCTGCCAGATACATAGACCAACCTTGTGAGAGAGAAAGACAAAATCAGTTGCCTATACTACAGATATGTTCAAATATGCACATCATACAGTTTAACACAAGGTGCTTCCTTTAGCATCTGCAACTCAGTCGTCGTTTTTACCTTCCAGCAGTGAAGCAGCTTCCATTGGCTGACCCAAATGTTGAGAAGACAACAAAAACAGGGACGATCCAAGACAGAGGGTAAAGGACTCTGTCCCCAAAAGTCTATGAAGGCACAAACAAATCCTTCAGAAAAGACAAGGGAGTGGAGTGAATAGGCTGTTACTGAGATTTGATCTAACTCTCAGAAATAAAAGCATGATGTGTGGCTTTATTTAGAAAGTTGTTGTTTTCACCTATAGATGTTTATTTCATGCCACAGAGCTTCATTATTACACTTATATTTGAAACTTCTCCAAGACAATGTTTATAGGTTCTTACCACAGCGACAGCTGGAGACAACAGCAGCTCAGTGGTTGTCATAGCAGAGAAGTAAGCAACGTTGACCAACACGTAGCACACAGTAACCAAAGGGATACCAATTAGGATGGCCAATGGCAGGTTTCTGAGATGAAAACACAAAATCTATGAAGTTAAAGGTTTTTTTTTTCACAGAACCATATTTACAAGTATCAGGTATTTCTAAGGACTTTTTTTTCTTTCTTTTTTGTTTTGCAAAAAGATCTATTAAATATTAGTCTCTACCTGAATGGGTCTTTTAGCTCCTCTGTAATATAATTCAGTTGATTCCTGAGAAAACAATGGGATAAACAACAATAAACATTATGTTGTACAGTATGCTGTGGAGCCTTGATCAATGAGGCACGAGCAGCTTTAGTGCCTGTGACATGTGTCAGTGACTCGGATGTTGTGGTACATTTAAAAAGCTTCTTTGAGCCAAAGAGTAGACAAAACAAGAAGAAAGCCAAATTAATGTGTTGTACAGTTTTTGTTGTTTGACAAGCTTCTCCAAAGATTGATTTAGGTCAGCCAGAGGCAGGGGTTGCCTACTAGCTCAATACTTGATGCACTCTGCAAAACATCAGTTGCCTTTTATGTTTTCTATGTTTATATGTATTGTCCATGGTAAATTGTACATGATTATAAACATATAAGTATATAGCATGTTTTTGAGCTCTCATGTATTATGGAAAACTTAAAGGCTTCAAGTCATGTGTACACACAATTTACAGTGATAATAGTGGGGAAAAAAGTAAAATAAAGTCTGCCTCAACTGATCATCAACATCATCCAAAATATACATCAATAGATGTTCTCTAATACCACATTGCAAGCAAATTAAATGATATGTATCTGCTTTATGCAACTTCTGAGAGACTTTCAGGTCTGATAACATCAACATGCTTCCAATAAATAACTGCTATGAAAGCTGTAGGGAACAAAAAATCAACTCTAGCAATAGATGTGATGATAATATAAGTGAGTGGAAAATATAGGTCAGGATAAATTGATGAAGCTTAAAAAGAGAGGGATAAATCATCTAAGTATTTTATTAAATCAAACTGGCAAGTTTCAAATTTTCCTAGGATTTGTATTCATGAATCATCTCTCACAAGACAAGAGGCCTGTTGCACAAAACCAAGATAAGAGATTAAGTCGGGATATCCTGGATCAACTTCTCCCTGATCCGATTGCACTAGGGAAAGTAGGATATATTATGGCACATGTTTTCATGAAGATTTATTTAGAGCATGCTAGTTCCAAGATCTATTTAATCTCATCACATATTACAGTGTACAGTCACCACAAATGGAAACCTATACATTTCACTTTGCTACAGGCAATGTAGGTCTATATATAAAGTTGTGGAAAAAAGTAATTAACTGTTATTAATTTCTCTTACTGGCAACCTTTTAAAAATCCTATAAAAACACGTGACAGAGCTTTAACAGTCAAATAAATTTACATCCTTGCGATGGTTCCAACTGAGTGATGAGGGTATATTAGTGGACCACAAATATGATCTGTAATACTTTGCCACGCTTTCTCTCTTTATTTTATAACCATGAGGGCATTTGTGGTTCTTTTTATTTAGGCCTTGCCTTCTTCACTCCTATGAAGAATTCCTGCTCTGGCAGGATAGATTGCGGGGATCTATTTGTGGAGCTGCGAGCATGCTCTTATTTATGATAGGTTTCACCAGCTTGCTAAATCCATGTCGACTTATACTGGCTTGAGTTCTGTGCAACCAATTGAGTCTGGACACCCTTGTGGATTGGATGAGCCCGGCATGCTGTAGTTATTCAAATCTAAATGTTTAAATCCTACTATTGTGCAATAAGCCCATGTCTGCCATTTGTTATTACAGAATAGTGGTTTCAATATTAGTAGTAAAAAGATAAATAAAATATGTAGATAACTAAAACCTGAATTCCAGAAATAAACCTACATTTTCTTAATTTGAGCAAATTCAAAACTAAAGACTTTCAAATCACACAAACCAATAAGTAATTTAGAACAACAGAACATAAATAATTCAACAAATGTCTAAACTGACAAATGTTATGCACGAAATGAGATATTGCCAAAAGTGATGTTTGCTATAAGGTCTCAAAATATTTGACACAGAGGCAACAAATGGATGAAAAAGCAAGAAACTTAAAAAAGACTCAGCATGAAGAACACCTTGCAAGTATCTAAATATCAGGTATGCAATATTTTATGCTATACATGGGATGTCCAAGCATAGGCTGTGTCTCAGTCAGCGCACTAGCACACTTTTGAGCATTAGATTCAAGTGCATGGTGCATTTACACACAGATTTAAGCAAACATTTCAATGCACTAAAAGTACAAAGATACTGCGCTAAAAATGGTTGAAAATCTAGTGTAGAATGATGCACACTAAGGAGCTGATTCATAAAAGGATTGTGTGTACTAAAACATGTGCTAAGTGGTTTGCCCACGCCAAAACCGGCTGTAGCTGATGTATCAAAGCCGCAAACAGAGGATTGTGCCTGTTATCCCGGTAAACTGCGCCGCTCTCCACTTTGCATTTCTGCTGCTGATGAAGATGCAAAATGGCCTTTCCTGCCAGAAAGTGTGTACTTTTGGGAGGAGACTATCCAAATAAATCAGGTTAGCACCCGCAGTGTTATTTATGAAGCCTGCAATGAGTTTGCGGTGGTTATTTTTGCACGACAAATAGCACGTCTGAAAAGCAGGTGCTAACTGGCACAACAATATACGCACAATGGCTGCAGTAATCATTTTAAGGAGGAGGCACAGACACCATGAAAGGCATCTGAGAGAAAGCATTTTTTCTATTGTACTAATATATTTGGAATGCCAGAGGAGAGGACTGTGGAACCAGAAATTCTTCTGCAGCGCGAAAATTAAATCAGTCAAGGATGGGACCAAAACCAAAATTCTGGGAACTCCTAAGCTCAATGCCCAGATGTGTTCAAACTGTTCTGAAAAGAAGATGAGATGCTACACAATGGTAAACACACCCTGTGCAGTACAGTACTATTTTCAGATCTGCAGCAAGCAACACATTTGACATGAGCTCATGTAGTGCAAAAAATTGTAAAGTTTCTCAGACATCTGTTATGTAATGTACATTCTTTTGTGAATAAAATATTTGATTGTGTGATGTGAATGGCTTCATTTAGTTCAAATTAAAAGTAAAATCGCACCTACATTTCTACCTCCTACTTCCTGCTATTTGTTTTACCACCATTGACCTTATGATTTTACATGCTTTTTATGCAGACTGTAAAAGTGAAGTAAAGGAGAACAGTTACCATCCATCATAAGCCCAAAGCCCATTATAAAATGCAAGTCCAATTGCTCCAACGGATGATGACGTGCCTTCAAAGACATTTGACAAGGTCTTTGTGTTTCCTGGACACACAGATATAGTTATGATAAACACAAATTATTGTTTCTATTCAGATATCTAATTAAAAGAGAGATGTTTTAAGGGCAGATTTATAAACCAAGGATATTGAAAAGTACAAGAGGGCCCACCTTGTGCCAAACGAACGATGCCAGCTCCAACAATTACCACGATAATGACAAGTTTGGCTGCTGTGAAGACGTTTTGCACATAGTTCGCCAGTTTGACACTCAAACAGTTGACGGTGACAATTATGACTATAAGGACAAACAAGAAATTTCTCAATACAAATTGAAGCATTCTTGCATGAACAATTTAAATACTCATTTTCAAGATGAATTTAAATCCCCTTTTAGATTTCTTTTTTTAATCATATACAGGGGGCCACATTATGAGCATCTTAGTCAAACATTAACTCTTGAATGAATTTTGGTGGATGTCCTATGAAGTAGTACATTTCCGCTTGACCCACACAGATAAACTTAGCCATTAGTTGGTATGAAATAATTAATCAAAAAAATGATTAACAAGTATGTTAAATGAAGTTAAATGAAACAAGTCTTCTGTTTTAGAATTCTGTTTTCTTGTTAATTTTCGAGTTAACATTAACCACAAGTGTGAATCTGATCAAAAACATAAACAAAGACATCTTTCATATTGTTGACTTCTTTGGAGCAGTAACTTACATATAGCTGCTGCTGACAGACACTTGATAACCACAAGTGGAGGATCGCAGCCAGAATAGAAAGGAGCAGAGGCGTATTCTGCGAAACTCAATGTGATGATAGCGAAGGAGGAAGGTTTCAGCACCATTACAGTCGTCCACGAGTAAAGGTAGCCCATGAGCGAGCCAAAGGCCTCCATCAAATAGGAATACTCTCCGCCTGATTTGGTGATCATGGTACCAAGTTCAGCATAGCACAGAGCTCCTGTATCGCCGCAAAAAAACAACAGAGAGAGAACAAGACATGAAGAAGGATGTTTATTTTAAATAGAAAATTGAACGGTCACTGTCGTGGGAGGAGCAGCTCATTAAGGAATTCTTCAATGTTAGAAAAACATCTTGAAAATGAAAAAGAATCAAAAACTGAGATATTATTTACAGTGGCAATGATTCAGTGCCAGAACACTGCATTATGAGAACACAAGTTTAGAATGTAAGGAATATATAATAGTTTTGAACTATTTCTGCCATTGTTTTTTAGCTTTTATGACAAAACTAAAAATATTGCTTTGTCAGGTTTGACTTTACTTTAATGGTTTAAAACTTCCCTCCTTTTTTGTCTACTTTGCTCAAACTGTTGTCACATGTGTCTCACAAATTTAAAACAATCCTATTTCATGGGAATTGTTGACATATTTGAAAAAACTTACATTTGAAATCTGTTGTAGCCTTTTTTATCTAGGTTTTTGACATTTAAGATCTGTTGTTCACTTGATGTACATCTGTGGTGTGACTATGCAGAGAATTATTGATTTAAGAAAAATGTCATTAATGTCAATGAGTCTGGCAAGTGATTGAGAAATAACGTAAATTACAATTCCACTAAGAAGAAAGCCCCATCCATCCCTTGGTCCATATTTCCAAGTATCATTTGATCCAGGACTGCCTGGAAAAGAACTGTTTGATGCAAAGACTTGCTAATTGCTACGTAAATTGTAAGACCTGTAAGCAAGCTGAAGTGCAAACATCTATTTCTAGTCTCACAGTAACATTAACTGCACATTTTTTAGACTGACAAAGTGGTACAGACTAACTAGTGAGGCATAATGGTGGCAATATTACAATTTGAGTTTGCTTTGCTGCCAAGAAACATTTGCTGTTCAAAAGTAGAAGGTGAATCAGGGAAGGACCTTTAGACAATATGAAGAAACAGCACAAAAAGACAGAAAAGCAACGTTTTAATGCCCCTAAATTTTTAGTGGAGATAATAAACTACAAGAGAATGTCCGAGAAAAGCCTTCAGTGTTATGCAGACCAGGGGGCTATTCATTAGCTAGAGAGTTTAAAAACAATTTAGCCAGTCACGGTTGAGGAATGATATGTAACTATGTCCAACTACAGTATAGTAAATATTTAACATTACTTTCAACATCACTGTTTCTCAAAAAGCTTCAAAAGCATCTGAGTTCTTGGTTTATACCTCTCGTGTATTATTCCCTAATCCCTGCAACCAATCCGGTATTGACCATAGTGTTGCTTTTCAAATTCAAACGTTAACTGCCAAAGACGTCCCTTGTTTTTTTAAATGGGGGAGCTCGAGGAAACGTTGGCGGAGCACATCTGTCAAATAAATAGGTTGCGGTGTAGCAGGAGGTCGAGGGTTTGTTTGGCGAGATATTGACAGAAAATGGGAAGAGTTCTAAAACTATGCCGAGCAGCGCGCATCTTAGCACGTCATGGCGGCGGCCCCTTTCATCTAATCAGAGAGTGAACCTGACCAAGATTCGTAGGATGAATGGTTACCATTTTTTCACCACTACATGCACATACACACCCACTATGGGAGAAGGAGGGAAGGCTAAATGGATCATGTTTTTGCCAAAAAATGTTCTGTTGTGAAACTAAATTATTGTTGCTTTTTGTTGTGAATGGTTTTATTTTAACACCAAAAGCATTTTTCTCAGCCTCGTTTTTGCTGTTACAGAAAAGTAAACAAATGTACGGATGTTCAACAAAATGCTGATTTGATGCTTTTCCAGTGCAATCAAAAGCCAAATTGTCCTTTTGTTGGGCTTTTTGCCCAGTGGAAAATAATCTTTGTAGTTATGGTGATACATTGAAGCACCTAAATACAACTTTGGAAGGTTGCTACTTACAGTATGTTTTCCTCAAAGTCATTTTACATACAGATATACAGTAAGACCTGTATGCATTAGTATCACTCTGTTACTGATGAAGCAATGCATCAGTTTGAATGCTGGTCTCACCCATAGTGGATAACACTCCACAAGCAGTCCAGATAAGGAGGCAGGGTCCCACAGCTCCGGAGTACAGCAAAACAGACTTAGGAGAGATGAATATGCCTGAGCCAATCATAGTACCCACAATAAGGCAAATGCCACTGAGCAGACCAACCTGGGTAAAACACAAAGAAGAGAAGAAGAAACTGAATGTTATTTAAATTTGCAGATGAAACTTTCGGGTTTAAGTGTTTCTGTAACCACAACTTATCTTTGCAATGTGAAGAACCCCCTCAGCATGGAGATCTTCACTGGCTGAATCAAACCAAATGGATGGCATTCAGCTAGTTTACTGAAGATCAAGTTACACGCCCAAGAAAATCTCCCACAAGGGCAACATACTTGTGTTTATCTGTTCAGTAGATGTTTAAGGAGATGATGTGGCAGTATGCTGGAACACTGGATCAACAATAGTTTCTCAACTCTTTAATTTTTTTATCCAAGATAATGGTTCCAAGTGCCAGACATTTAGTTGATCCACACTTTAGATTTTGATTTGAATATTAGCTCATGAATGGATTGCCCATGTTTTTTTTTCCTGTTTTAATAAACAGGATGAACATCTGACTTTTTCTTTGACCATGACAGAGCAATGATAGTATAACAAGAATGTTGGATTGTAGAGCAAGCATCACTGATAAAATCTTTTGTCAAACTAGATCCTTTGCCATGTCTTCAGCTGTAAGGACTTTGCAGGTAGTTGTAGTTCATTAGTCAATCTACATACATATATTATTTGTGATGTAAAACAGGTGTAAAGTAATATTTTAAAGATTTAATGAGCAATTTAACATTGTAAAAACAAGTTTGCTTGCAAGATGAAATGAACACTTGACTAAAAGCACAAGTCTGAGCCTAAATAGGAAAGTGATTCTTGTTCCTTTTATTTTTTGGAAGGAATTAAAAAAGCATTGCTTACAGAGGTCGGTTTTATACTGGCCTCTCAGTTTTTTTCCCATTTAATAAGATAAATACTGTTCTTGAATATAATGTTTCATGTTTACCATTCATTTTCTTATGTTAATTCTTTGCAATCTGTGTTTTTATATATCAAACTGAATAGTAATCTTTATCTCATGTTCCCGTGATGTGTGCAGGCCAGCACAGGTCAGTTTGACCTACGATAATCAGAGACTATTAAATCAAAGATATCCTTCTTCCTGTGCCCTTCGGTGAGAAGCCCTTATCCTTTCACAGGCACACATGTGAATTAAAAAATACTGAGCTGAGGGGAGGAAGAAAGATAAGTGACTCTGTTGTGATGCCATGGTGCTTATATTGCTTTAGTTAACAAACTGAGAGGCTCTCTTTTAAAAACTGTTTTTCTAATATGAGAGACAAATTCCTAGTTACTTAGTATAACTTTTTCCTGACCTACGTGCACTTGTTGAAATAGCTATAAATATTCAAAAATGTTCTTTATTTTTCAGGAGGCATTATATCAGAATTTTTATAAATGTTAATCATCAATAAAAATAAATAAAAAATCCCACCTTATCCAGTTAAATACTGTGCCTCCCTAATTTAAAGGCTCAGGGAGCTTAAAGCCTGGACAGCAGCACTAAGCAGATGACTGCAGAGTTAATTTGTAGAGACACTTGTTGTGGTGCCGCCTGGTACTCAGCTCCCTCCCTCCTTACTGATGATGGGATTCCATGGTGTGAACATCTAACGAGACTCTTTCTCAGGGACCCACCAGGACAGGCAAGCAGGTACACACTCACATCTTTTTGAAGTACTGTGGCCTTCACGTTGGGCTCATCTTTGGTGTGGCCAGTGGAACCGTTCTGCGCCTCCTTCTTCCTGATGCTGCCTGCTTCCATTTCAGTCTACCGGTGCTTAAAAAAAAGTACTAACAGTTCGTGAGACACAATAAGATTTACAGGAAAAGGTGCACCCTGCTGCTCTAAAATTCCTTCTATTTCTAGTTAAGCAAGGAGGCTCACAGGAGAAAAACAACTTAATGAAAGTCCACCCGAACCAATTTTATTTACATTGCTAATCCTTTAATCCTGCTGATGTTAATGCTGCAAGAGCTACCGATTTGGATCATTTGCGCAGATTTAGACTTAGTGTCTCTTTTCAAGTTCCCTGTGACCCAGTGAATCTGAGCCTCAGCAAGTGATTTCCTAAACTGTCGATGAAGCAGCAGAAAGAGCTGATTCAAGTCCAGAGAGACTAACTCTACAGAGAAAAAGCTAAATGCCTTTATTCTGGTTCAGGTGGATTTTATTTCACCTCCTGCTCTCAAATCCTACACTTTCTATAAATGATTGTTTGTGTGGAGATTTGCTGTCAAATCTGCACCATGAAACATTGTGCGATATTCATTTTTGTGAGCTGTAAATGCTATTTTCAGAAAGCTCAGTCTTTTTTCAAACAATTTATGCAGCATGTACTTTCTATGTTTTCTGGTATCTTAGTATTAAAAGTCACAGACAGTTGGTGGGTCTAAGCACAACAGACTTGTCTATGAATGTGTAGCCAATAGAAAATCTTTGTTTCCAGGCACAGGTCTGTCTCACATCCAATGATAATGTGTAACTTCCTCTATTTTAATGTATAATCAAACAAGTATCCAACTGTTTTTAAAAAAAGCAAATGATCCATGAGAATCACACTGTTAACATATTATCTGATCAAGTATCAAAAATAAACGTTTTCACTTACTTATGACTTGGGATTAAACCACCTCTGTGACACTTCATGAACCTTGAAAGAAGCTCTTTCCACAAACCCAGGCACAGTGATGTAAACACAGCTGATGTTAAGCCAAGTTTAGGGAAGTATAGCAGGAATGTCTGATGCAAATGTAACACTGGAGGTCCAGTGTTACATTGGTACCAACATCAAACACACTCCTCTGGTGGGAGGTCCCCAAATCCAATTGGACATCCTGGACAGCCTTGAATGAAAGGGGGATGGGTTATGAGAAGAGTTGGAAATTAAAGAAAGACTAAGACATCTGAGATCAGATAGAAAATATCAAGCGTGAGAAGACAGGTGTGAACCACATTACACACATATTTGATGTATTGCAAATGATCATTTATATAAAAAAATGTTTAATGCAGCTGAGCAGTATTTTAGAGTAAGAATAAAATAATACAGTGGTGGGGGTCTTCTGTTATTACTGTAGCTATCGCTCAGGGTACATTCCAGAATTCTTATAAGGATGCTACAACAAGCCAGCCATGTAAAGGCTGAACTAATGACTTTTTCACATAAAACCTGAAACACATCCTTACCACTGAGCTTGCCAAACCCAACGTCCTACACAATGCCTCTTTGATAAAGATATATGACACCACTGCAGTTGTGTGCTTGTACGTCTGTGTGTTTGTGTGTCACATTCCCTTTCTACCCCTCCTTTTCCTCTTTTCCCTTCACAAGTCTATACAGTACCTGTCTGAGAACTTGACCCTGTAATGATTCCCTCTTCTTTCTGGCTCCTTGTGTGTGGACTGTTCCTACAAGCATCTACAAAGTCAAGGTCCTCTGTCTCAGCCCTCTGAATGTACATGTGTCAAATCAAGACTTACACAGGATTGTAAATCAGATAACTGCAGTTTAACTTTCTGACCTTAACATTGAATTTTATCACCAAAATTACCCTTGTAGCTTGGAACTCCTGTCTGCAACCCTTGCAAAGGATTTTTTTTTCTTAATATCATAATTCTTGCAGGAGAATTGTGTAGCTGCTACAGAGGCAGTGTAATCTGCTAACACAAGAACACATTGGCGTATAAACTCAGTAACCCTGAGAAAAAGAACAACATGACCAAGTTTCAGACACGTTCAGGGGGGCTTAAGATCTGACTGTGTGAGTTTATAGCAATAAAATGCCGTCTTGGTAAGCCAGTTTAAGAAGAATTTATTGAACAGGAACCGTGTTTATTTGCTGGGGTGAGGCTTATCAGTTCAACAGATTTGCAGCAGACACCTGAGACACAGACCTTGAATGTTCAGAGGGTTTTGAAGACTATAGTGCTCAAACATACATTTAGAGGGAATAGTGCAAATTTGAATGTGGTTATGCTTACAGTATATCATATAAAAATGTTATGTTTAACATTTAAAGTCAAATGAGATTTAAAAAGTCAAATAAAATTAAAGAGCAGGTATGGCAGCTCAACTGGAGGTGAGGATGTAGACAAGAGCAAACTCTGCACTCCTAATTCATCTCCCTTTTTCTGTATATGCTAGAGTGTGCAAACAGCAGCCAGGTGGTCTATGTTTCTTTAAATGTGACCAAACTGAGCAGGAAGAGTGCATTAATCATACACTGAACATAAACTGGGAAAATGTTATGTACCACTAGTGTATCACCTGTTTGAGATTTTTTAAAAAACAGACAAAAAGGATATGTGAAGGATACAAATAAGAAATAATTTTCATTTCATTACTTGTTAAAAGTCATTTAACTTGAATTATGAGCAATCTCTGCTTTCTATGTGGTCTGTAAGGATAAGTAATGTTGTGCAACGGTATGTTGTCTACTGTATATCTGTTGTGACTACTTGGTGTAATAGGATAAATTCCATAGAAGTGGAAAAGCATTACTTTTGTGATCTAAGAGGTAAAGTACCAATTTTGACATTTTACTCTAAATAATTTGCAATGAAGCCTATGAATTGTTTGCTGCTCCACCCATGAAAGCATTACAACATGAGTTTTCAACCATAAAACTGTGAGCTTCTGACCTTTTTTGATAGATCTTTATCATGCACAATCCTGAAGCCCACATTGCCCCACAGTGTCCCCGACTGAAAAACATTCCTCACACCTTTTTATCCAGCCAAGGACATCATGACAGCTTTGTTTTGTGTAATGTAATGGCAGCACATCACAGCAACTGGATGTCAAAACACTTTGAACATGCACTATGGCTGATTCAGCATAAAGAATTAAGAGGATGTTATCAGTGGACGCATGTAAAAGAAAAGACCAGAGTCAACACAACACTATTTTTTACTGGCTGGGGAGGGCTCAAAGAAGACACAGGATGCAAGTGAGTCAGTCATTAATAAGGGGCTCCAATGTGTTAAAAATCTACCCAAATTCAGTAATGGCAGTTTCACTTTTACTCAAAACCTCTCTCATAGCTTAATCCCAGTAAATGTCCAAATTATTCAATATGTAACCAAAGAGCTAAGAAAAAGTGCCCATAAGTTAAACTGATTTTTTTCTTCAATTCATTTTTTCTCCCATCAATCATCAATCTCTGCTGTGTTATAGCTGTGACTGCAGTTAACAAAGCAGTTCCAAGTAATCTGCCTCTGATAAAACCATTATTTTCACTGTGATATTGAGCCTATATTTCTCTGTTTCCTAATTTAGTGAAGAATGCACACATATCCTTTTCTAAAAATTCATGCATTGCTGTGTGGAAAATAAATAAATAAACCCATTTTGGAAGGAGTTTATCTAAAAGCTTCTGTGTATGTCGTGACGTCTTCCAGCCTGTAGGTGACGATAGCAGCTCGCGTGTGCCACAAAAACTACGTCACTTCCACCAAAACAAATGTCCCGAGGCAGCTCCTAGCGACTCCGTTTCAGACTTAGAGATACTTAAAATTTTGTAAACTTGGCGGTAGTTTGAGGATGAACACAGCTCTGAAGCACTGGAGGGAAGCGGCCACTCTCGTTTTAGCCGCAGGTCACAGACTCGGTGCGGACAGTTTGCTGTCAAGGACACCGCTGATCGCTCCGGCAGCATCACCGCTGGGCAGCAGCGGCGGAGGGTCACACCTGCCGCACAGGTCCCGCTTTGATTACGACGTGTTGGTGCTTAAACGAAGCGGTAAAAGTGGATTCATGCCGAATGCTTATGTGTTTCCTGGTGGTGTGGTAGACTCCTCGGACTTTTCTAACGACTGGCTGGACGTTTTTAAACCTTTCACCAATGCCCCGAATTTTGGTTTACGAAGTGTGAAACAGCCCTTGGAGACCAGACCGCCAATCTTCGCCACAAACCGTTTAAAACTTGGCTCTCCTATCCCGGGAGACGTCGCCCTCAGGATCTGCGCATTGAGAGAGACGTTTGAGGAGTCTGGCGTGTTGCTGGTCGTGTCTAAGAAGGAGGACGATAGTTTGTTAAAATGCGCCGAGGATACATGTGGAAGTGGACTTCACACAGGGCACAAGTTGGACCTTGATGAGCTCACAAAGTGGAGAGCTCTTGTTAACCAACACCCATCTAATTTCCTCCGGATGTGCAGGGAGTTGGACCTGCTGCCCAACATCTGGGCTTTACATGAGTGGGCCAACTGGCTGACTCCCACAGGTAAATATGGGACGACGAGGTTTGACACCGCGTTCTTCGTGTGCTGCTTGCAGGACACCCCACACACTCTGCAAGATGAGAGAGAAATTGAGCGATTTCAGGTGAGTTCGTTTATTTAGAATACGTCTTTATATTTACAGGGCTGAAGAAATGCTTAAAAGAGAATAATGAATAGCCAACGATAAGTATAGTAATTGTAAGAAAAAAAAAAGGGAGTCAGATTTTTAGGGTCAATATAGCAAATGCATGGTTCTAAAAACGAATTCTTTATTTTTTGTAAAATTATAAGCAATCCTGTGATAGTATCATAGTTTAAGCTCTTTAAAGTCTGTCTTCAGCATTTCGTGATTTATTTAACAACTTCTGTTTTCCTCACTTCACCATGGAGATAAACCCTCTCAGATCCTCTGCCATCATCCTCATTCAGTATGGGGAGCTGCATTAATGAGTCCCACCAACAGCCCAATCTTTAGAGCTCCCTTGAGATATCTGATTCTGCACAACACAATGTTACAATAATTTTGCATTAGATAAACTACAGTAAAATAGAGATAAGGGTTTCTAACTCACCGCTGCACATGTGCTATTCATATAAGATGCAGCAACTACTTGGACATGTTTTGTTTTCAGCCGCATACTGCTGCAGGTGGACAGGTCAATTGAATTCAATTCAACTTGTATAGCGCCATTTCATAACAAAGTCATCTCAAGGCGCTTCATTAACAATCAGTTTATGTAATCTGATTGTCACATATTCATATATACTAGCCAATTAATAACAAATAGCCTATGTAAGGAAACCAACAGTCTGCATCGAAAAGAGTCTTCAATCAATCCCCTTCTGAGCTGCTTCAGGTAACGGTGGGGAGAAAAACTCTTTTAACGGGAAGGCAAAACCTCCAGCAGAACCCGGCTCAGGGAGGGCGGCCATCTGCCTCGACCGGTTGGGGGTGGAAATGACAGGAAGGGTGACTGTGGATGGAGAATGTGAGAACCAAAAAGTGAAGATAGAAAGGGAGTGTTGCAATAGGTAGAAAGAGAGTGGAGAAAGAGAGGGTTGGTGGAGAGGAAAGAAAAACTGTGTAGAAAGAGAGTGAAGAACGGGGTGAGAGACCAAGAGTATAAAAAGAGGAGTGAAGGAGTGTAGTGTAGGAAGAGATATATGTATATCTCTTACGTACAATGTAAAAGGAAGGATTCCCAGTCGACTCTCATACCCCTTTTCCACTGGGCAAAAAACCTGTTTAAACCCGCGTACAATCGGCTTTTGGTGACAATGTGAAATCCTCAGCGACCCGCATCGACCCCCGTCAATCGACTCGGCAAGCGACCCGGGTTAAAATTGGCTTTAAACGGCTCGGCTCCGATCGGCATGCGGTGTGAACGCCAGACCCGGGTTGACCCGCTAATTTTGGGATGACTTTGGGCGGTACGTCTCCACAACATGACATCTTGCCAGTTGCTTCTCATGCAAAGGTAACAGACAACTCTGCTTCGAGCACGCATTCAGGAGCCTACATTCTGTGGGAAAATCGGCCGCCACCCGCTGAGTTGTTTGGATGGACTAAAGTGCAAAACAAGAAAGCACATTAACTCCTGTCTGACT
>JAVQJG010036679.1:0-11115 GCA_036024015.1 Craterocephalus amniculus
TAACATCTAGGTCATTTTTGTATGAGGTACATTGTTTTGAGTTGCTTTTTTCCAAGCTAACCCTGAATGCAACACTGAGCGCAACTCTGTCGCCATGTATAGGTTTCACTTTCCATCCCTCAGTCCGTGACCAGGTTGAGATGCCTTCTCACTTCATCGTCTGCAGTTTTCTGCCGTTTCTGCAGTTTTCTGCAGGACTGTCAACTGATCAGCTGTTAGCTATGGAGCAGAGGATTTTAATGATGCTAAATACGGTCGCTAACTCAGCTAACGGCAGATACATCCCTCCCTATTGTCCAGAGAAGCATCCTGCAGAGCTTTACAGCCACACTGTCCGTGTAAAAGATCCGTTCTGCCTCAGTAACAGAACCTACAACCTGCGTTCTGTGTAACTTCCTCATATCGCCGCTTACAGTTTCAAATAGCAGCACCATTCAAACGTCTTTAGCGTCATGTTCGCTCTGCTGTTGTGTGGGAGGGGGCGGGGCTTGGTGGGGGAGCGTGCCTCAGTGTGTGTTTGTGATTGGTTTGGAGGACGTTACAACTTAGTATCAAGCCACATGATAGGCTGAAAAGAAGAGTGTGTTTTCTCTATCGAACTTTATATCGACCCTCTTTTTTTTCCTATCGCACCCGCGTCTATTTTCGATACATATAGTTATCGAATTATCGCCCAGCCCTAGTGTGCGCTTATGGCAGATATGGGGCGGACATTTCACAGTCATATTTTCTATTGAAGCAGAGCAGTAGCTTTTTACCAGTTTATTAAATAATCTTCATTCACATACACACCCCTCCCCATTTTAACCTGACTGATTAGGTGTGCTGAATTTAATCGTCTTTAATATGTGTCACGATGTGGGCATGGACGATTCTTCATCCAATCAGCAATGTCCAGATTTTTACTAAGCTATCCTGTCTTCTTAGTAAACTCCCCTCTGGAAGGGTTGTCAGGAAAGTACGGCGGAAACAACTCAAAAGTCTCTTCTTGTTTATGCGGGTCAACCATACGTTGACATACACCATCCGTTAATCTGCCTGCTGCGGTGACATTCCTTGTGGCTTTTACAGTGTGGTGATGAGTAACAGAAGAGTAGCAGTAGCAAGTAGTAGTAAGTTGTAAACCTGTAATGTGAACATAAAATAAACTCAGATCTCACTACCGAACTTATACATATTAATATGACATTATCCTCGTAATATGGGCTTTTAACAGTCGTTACTCACCAACAAGGCATACCAGTCCTGACAACAACAATGTGCACACATAAATTAGACTCATTCAGCAGCTACGCCATGATAGTAAATGAAAGTAAAATGAGCGTCAGTGCTCTGCAGCGACTGCGCATGCTCCTCAAACACAATGTAAAGGAAATAATTATACCATTTATTTGCAATAACAAAATAAAAAACAAACTGCTGGAGAGATCTACAATATTAAGAATAGGAAAAATCTGTCATCCTCTCAGAGCCTGATAAATATCTACTGGAAAGTTCTAGAAGCAAGTTAATATAATCTATTCGCAGTAACTCTGATGCTGCCTTCAAGTGTGTGGCATGATGTAGCCAGTCCCCCAAGAACGAATCCATTTTGAAACATTGACTCAGGAAAACTAAGCCGACATGCAGAAAATAGGTTGCTGTTTCACTGGAATTACATTCATTGTCTCAATGGAATCGCGCAACATTACACACCAAAAACTATATGCGTATAAAAATCTATAAGTTTGCTTAATGCTAATGTTGATGGAAAATACCATTGGAAAGCTGGTGGATAGCATGTGTGACTAAAGAAATTAAAACATCTTCCGCCATCAAGAAATATTTACCATTGTGTCTGTTTTGAGTTTCAAGCAGAATACTTACAGGCAAATGTTTTCTGGCCATAAAGCAGAACATGAAAAACATCTTAACTGTCTGAAGAGACTATGGGAAGACTGAAGGGACAAAACACACTGCTTTAAGCTTGGTTCAGACCACAAAATTGTTTTTTGTCGTTCATGATGGTCCTACGCATGTCAGTTTAAACCACGTACATTTCATAAATCCGCACTACACGCTACAAGATCGCCCCACGGTTATCTCGTGTTGTCCAGCGCCCTCTGAACCCACACGACGGGGGGCCGGACAAGCAGCTGCCAGTCATGCCAGCAGACGCATTTTGGTTGACAGTGGCTGTCCTCTACTCTGAGAGAGCAAAGAGGGAGAGGGAAAAAGGTGGCACGCTGGTCCTTTGGTGGTGGGGGAAGGGATTTATGGGCTGTTTATTCTGAAGAACTTGAAGTGACAAATTTATTAGAATTTTTAAAACACTGCAATGTTTAATGCTAGCTCGTACTGTGTGAATAGCTACAGGGTGATTATAAAACGCAGGAAAGTGTTTCGGAATACTCTGATAATTTATGAGAAGAAAAATTAAGCTATTAACCCTTATCTATTAATATATAAAGCAGGAAGCTGCACTCTGTGTTCCTATTGGTCAATGTGTAGGAACTCCTTGTACAGTTAGGACAAAAATCTATCATACGAGACTTTCTGTGTCCTGGTCCTAGTCATTCTGACACTGGATCGCCGGCCTCTCATTATGTCACGTTAAACAGGGTTTTTGAAACCCGACAACCCAAAATCGGGCACAACAGTGAAAATTTGTCTCCAACGTGTCTATTGGGTGAAAATCAGTCTGAATTTGTGTTGTCTGAGCCAGGCATTACTGCAAGAAATCTCATTACTAGATGGCTGCTGCTGCAGCTGTTCTGATTACAGAAGCATAGTTGATGTGTCTGGATTTTCTGGCACTGAAACAATAAAGTTCAATAATGAATTTGAAAATAACATAATTGTTAACATGTTGATGATGTTTGTCAAAATCAGAACATTCAAATAAATTGATAAAATACCTGTTTATACTTATAAAATATAAACAGGTAGTTTATAATTACCTGTTACTTGTATTCATAAAAAAGTAGTAATGTGCAGTAAGAAAGAAAATTGAGGATGCATGATGATGCATCCTGGAATCAAATCAAATTGTTATCAAGACTAACGTAATCGTGAGACCAGATGCACAACCATACGAACGATGGTTATGGTCCTCTCAGAAATGCTGAGGACTGTCCATCTGGAAGGCTGAGGACTGATGTACGGGCAGGTTTCAGGCAAAGAACGCAGTTCCTCATCTCTGTAGTAACCGTCCACGTTGTCGTCCAGTGACGTTCATTGGCCAGGAGGAGGGTTGGAACAGGCAGTTAGGTGGCCTGAAGCCTCGCCAGCACACCCGCCGTTTCCCTCTCCTGTTTACGGGCATATCGTCCTGCTGTACTCAGCTGCACCACTCCGTTGTCTGCCGCAAAACTCCTTCATTTTCCCAAAGTGTTGTTAGCAAATGCTAGTCCCATCCCTCCGTAACCTGGAAGCAGCATGTACTTCCTTTGTTGTTATCATTCCGGGGTCCTTTCAAGCCTGTTGCGCTCACCTGCGTGGGCGATTACGTCACTGCCATACGCCATGGCAAAAGGGCGATTTCCCTCGACCGTTTTACAGTACGGAGTGAATTCCCTTTTGCCAGTTCTCACACAGTCCAGAGTGTTGTGTTGTCAGACATGTACAGTCGCTGGTTGTATTTGTATACTCGGGACTTTTTGGTTTTAAATAAGCGTGCACACTTACGTCTGAGGTTATTTTATGCTGATAATTACATTGTCTTCTTCTGCGTACTTAGAAAGAAGCTTTTCCGGTTAGGAGTAATACGTCTCTTCATATGCTAGTCTGGCTTTGACTTCACTTTCATCCAATGTTCATCTGCATTTGGAAAGTGTACTTTTGCTTGGACTACCACAAATATCTGTTCATTTCCGGAGACATATAAACAGTATGGGTGCAACAATACATAATATTGTATTGAATTGTTCATTACAGGTGCGTCCCGAACCGTGAACATTGAATCGTCTGTATCGAACAACGTAAAAATAGTTCATGAACTTGTCCTCTGATGATGCATCAGGACTGAAAGCTGAGTGAATCTGAGCCCAGCTGCTCCACAGAGCGCCTCCACCATGCAGGAAGCAGGGGTTGTGTCAACAGAATGTTTTCTGTCATTAATTATTTTTATTACACTGAGGATGGAAAAATCTGTAGACCATCTGTCATTTTGAGAGATTACAAAGTTGGATTTAGCCACTATACTTTACTATTTTTTACTTTACTTTTTTACTAATACTTTTTACTGTATTTAAACAAACATTTGTCTAAAATCTTAAATCAATCTAAAAATTACAAGTTAAAAAAGGTATTCATATTTATTTTTTGTATCGAAAGTATTAAACCAAACCAAATAGTAATTTTGTGTGTTGTTGCACCCCTTATAAACATGCGATGTTATGTGTGTTCCTTCTGCTGGATTTCCCGGTCAGTATTTCACCTCCACCGCCAGGAGACTGGATCTGAATCCTCACGCATGGATCTCTAATAGGATAAATGAATTAAAAGGGATGTCAGCAAATATAATAAAACACAGTTAACTGTGGCAACATTTAATTAAAGAGGGATTTCATGTCAGACTGGAGGGTAGTGGGTGTCGTGTCAGTGAGTCACAACAGCAAAAGTTGGTTTTAAATAAACCTGCAACTGCACACAGACAGATAGTGTTTAGCAGAAGAAGAAAAAAGTGAAACCACCGAAGTGAGTGACTTTACGCACACATGAACACAGAGACCATCTGGTGGCAGCGAGCCTGCTGAGACAGCGGATCACACTACCTGAGCCAGCATGAGCACTCTGAGAAAAACCTTCTGACTGTGGTTCAGCGGCGAACAAAAGTCTGGCAGCAGAGCGGGCCTGCCACTGTGGGAGAGACATATGCTCTGCAAACAATTAGCCAGAAACTGGTTTACCGCTTTGGCTCTGATGCTTCCTTCTACCAGCTCTTCACAGCGGTATTAGTGTGCTTTTCTTTTTTTGCACACACATATTAGGTTCACAGTTAGATTCATCTCTGGTGGCTGTTTGGAGCTACTGTGATTTTTTCTCTCTCCTCATTGTTTACTTCATGTTAAAAACATATGCTGCATTGGTTTTTCTGCCATAGATAACCCCGTCTATCTACCCCCTTTGACTCTGCTCTGACTTCAGACTTTGCCTTTTCTTTAATTGACGGGTAGGAATAGTGTGGCACATTTACATTTAGCAGGATCTAATGATGTGTGGATCTCACACACCAACATTTGCTCACAGAGAACAAAGACGACATCCTGTTCTGATTTCATGGAAAATATTCACTGATTTTAAATCTGATGGCAGCGACGTGTCTCAGGAAAGTTGAGACTACTAACAGAAGACTGGAAAAGTAGAGAAGCATATTGCAGCGAGTCACCCGTAACATGATTTTTTATAAAAAGAGCACTTTAGAGAGTTAGAGACTCCTGGAAGCAAACCTTGTCAGAGTCCACAGATGATGGCTCCATTTCAGAGCAACTGTATGCTCCTGAATTTAATACTATTGGGCCTCTGAATCTCTGGGAAAAGCAGTATTTGATGCTGGGGATCTTGGAGCCCTCAGGCAGGACTGCATTAAAAGCAGACATGATTCCATACTGGAATCCAGTGCATGGACTCAGGAAGGCTTCCAGAGATCTGTCTGTGACCACAGTTCACCCTGAGATGCACAGCTGCAGGTTAAAGCTCTGTGATGCAGAGAAGCAGCCAGATGTGAACAGGATCCAGATGTGAACAGGATCCAAAAACAAGCTGTCTTCTCTGGACCAAAGCTCATGGTATTATGAAGAGGGAAACAGAGCTGTCCAGTTTTTTCCATCAAAACTTCCCACTGAGCTGTTTTCTTTGTGTGAACATTGTAGTGTTCATGGAACTGTCTGCTTCCACATCTGGGAAGGTTTAGAGCAACATCTGCTCCCATGCAGACAGCGTGCTGCAGATATTCAGCAAGACAATGCTAAACTACATATTGTGGGTGTGTCAGGAAGACCAGGACTAATCCTCTATCAGACAACAACCTGGAACAACTTCATGAGAAAAGCTGCAATATTTTTCATGAAATATTAAAAAAACATTTGATATTTTTTTAAATGTTGGTTCATGAGTTGTGGAAATCTTTGAGTTCTGCTTTTTGTCTAAATGTCTTTGTTAATTCATTAGTGTGACCTCACATAGCAGCAGTGTGGTGGCTCCTGTTGGTTTCTCGTTTTGGAGTTTACATGTCTTCATGCAAGCATGGTTGTTTGACTCCAATGAACACCCCCACCCCCTCTTCACACCGGAAAGTAGCAGGCATAGGATCCGTCTCTCCTTTCAGTAGAATAAAGTGCTAGTGATTGATCATTATAGTAAAATTAGTCATGGTTTTTGTTTTGTTTTATTCATTTATAATGTCATTTACGTCTATTTTCTCAGGTTGCTTTAGTTGGTCTGAGACTGCAGAGTCCAGATTAAGTAAAATTAACCTGGTGGTGATAAAAAAAACAGCAAAAAACAGAACATACTAATGGGAATCTGAAAATAAAACAATGGCAGGGGTAAAAAAACAGTCACTCAAAATCATTTATGAAAAAAAAATAATTAAAAAAAGCAGAAAAGAAACTAGAAAAAAAGAACAAGAAAAAGGCAGAATTCAGAAAAGAGCGGTTTAATACCTGCGGTGAATTACACAACAAAAGGAGGCTGATGAAATGACTTCCTGTGTGGAATAATAAAGAAGCACAAAACTCCTGATTGGCTACTTAATGATGAGTCCAGATGATAACCTCAGTAAAGATGCAGCTTTACTGTGCCAGACAACTGAGATGTGTATTTCCTTTCTTAAAGAAGCCCCTGTGTCTACTTTGAAATTATTGGAATGATAAACTTCAAATATTAATTTTAGTAAATCTGATTTTATAGGGAACAATGCTGATTTCCATGCAGAGGTACACTGTAATTCAACAGAGAGCAAGATGCAGACTAAAGTGGATTTGTCCCCATTCCTGCAATGTTCTCTTCACATCAACATGGTTGTTTGTCTAAACTAACAACCCCCACCCCCTCTTCTCACCTTAGGGTTAGGGGTTGCAGAATGTGATCCATGCCTCCTCTCAGTATGATAATGGTAGTGACTGATTATTAAAATGAAGTAATATTATTCATTTTATCACGTTTTTGTTGTTATTTAGTTTTCTTTTATCTATTTATTAAATTGGATGGTGGCTGGGAAGTGTAAAACACCTTCACAAATCTTTTGAAAATTTACATTTAGAAAACCCATTTAGACTTTTAAAGCAAATTTCATAAAACATACCTGCAAATTTGAAAACATTTACATTTAAGGAAAAATGTACATTTTAGGAAACATGTTGACACAACATTAGCTATTAGCGGATGTGGAATATCTTACGTAGTTATGGTTGTTTAAGGACAGGAAATGCACAGAATTTGTTTCATATAAAAGCTCTGTCCACACGAACAACTTGACTCTGCACAGGGAAAACATCAATAATTAATCAAAACCTTTATGAACTGCACCCAGACTTTCTGCATGTAAATCAACTAAAAATAATGTGTTTGAACTACAAGATGAGGTCACTTCCAGTATTTAAGATATTTCCTTTAACAACCATCTTTTGTTGATTCGTTTCAAGATTTGTCTTGTAGCGTCATCTCAGCACATATATAAGAGTTAAATTTTTTCTAAATTTGTTTCCTAAAATGTAGATTTGTCTCCTAAAATGCATATTTGTTTTTCTCAGTAGTAGATTTATTTCCTTAAATGTAGTTTTTTTTCAAAAATGTGAATTGGTTCCTAAAATGTATATCAGATTTCTGAAATGGACATTTATATCATAAAATGGAGATTTCAGTGTCCTATAATTTACTAAATTATACTTATTTTATTTTATTTTATTTTTATTTTACTGATTTCTGAAAATGCTAATTTTGTTCTTAGATGGATGGATGTAAGTTTGTTTCCTTAAATGTAAATTGTTTCCTTAAATGCAAATTTCTTTCTTAAAATGTATAATTGTTTCCTTAAATGTAAATATGTTCCCCAAAAATGTAAATTTGATTCCTGTATAAATTTCTTTCCTAAAATGTTGTTTTCGGTAAAATGTAGATTTATTTCCTTAAATATAAATTAAATTCCTACAATGTAGTTTTGTTGCCTTAAAAAGTATATTTTCTTCCTGAAATGTAAGCTCATTTCACAAAAATGTAAATCTGTTTATCTAAAAAGCAGATTTATTTCTCAAAATTTAAATGAAATTTTCCTAGAATGTGGATTTCCTTTTCCTAAAATAAATTTATTCTCTATAAATGTTAATATCATTCTTAAAATGTAAATTTGTTTTCATAAATATAGATTTGTTTCCTAAAATGTAGATTTCTTTCTGTTTTTAAAATGGAAATGTGTTTTCTAAATCTTATTTTGGTTTCAAATTTCTTAATGAGTTTTATGTAAATGTGTTTTGCTCTACTCAGCCACCATGCTTAACCCCCTACATGCTGCTGTGATATGCCGGCCCATATTTCCCTTGTGCAGCTAGGATGGGTTGAATGCAGTTAAAAAATGTCCTAATTGTTAATATTGATAATAATAAGCAGAAGACTCAATAAATATCTTCAAATAGAAAATTAACTCTGGATATAATATAATAAATTCATTTCAAAGATAGAAGCTTCAGCAGCATGCTGGAGAGGCTAACAGGATAGCATCATTGTTTTTGGAAATAAAATCATTACGGAAAGACCATGAAAACCATGACCCTCATCTCAGCTCCATGCAGCTCTGCCCTACGCTGTATGTTAGACAGCATTTCAGATAATACTGTGGAGGAATAATCCCCCCCCCTCCCCTCCCTCCCATAAAAGCAGCTGAAGTTCTGCTGGGACTTATTTCTGTCGCACTTCATTTACCTTTTCCGAGACGCTATTATTTTCTGCCACATCCAAAATATGTGTGATTGCACTTGCTGCTCTCTTTTAATGTGAAATGCGGAATTAGCACTGCTGGGTTTAGGGTTAGTAATATGGAATGGTGTGAGTGTGTTTTTACATGAACACGTACAATGCCGGTGTCTATGCATGCTAAGTCACTGTTTGCACACAAACATGTAGGTGTGTGTCAGACAGAGGTCTTCTGTGTCACATAAATAATTCAGAGGAGCGCTGGCTGAAGACAAGCCCGGGGACTCTCGGGTTACAGGAAGTAGGACTGGTACATCCACAGCAGCCCAGGCACAGCCACAAGCCTTTTACTACTCTTCTTTGCCCGCGCAGTCATTTAACATCTGTGCATTACCACTATTGATTGACATAAAAGCCGGACAAATTCAGCTAAAGCGTAATTAGCCAGAGACCATGACCCGCTGGAGCTCGGAAAAAGGCGTTAGAAAGGAGCTGAAGGACAGATTAGGGGCGATCTGGGGGGGAATGGGTCCAGGAGACAGAGAGGAAATGACTGTCCCTCGCTGCAGCAGTGGCTGCAGATAATCTGGACTTCCAGTCAGAGATAAACTGTTAGCTTCACAGCGGTTACACGGCAGATTGATTTCATCACATTCAGTAACACCATTCAAACTTGGATAGAGCTCGTGGTGGAAGCCAGTGCTGCTGGCGATAGCTGCCAGAGGACTGTGGCCTCCCTGACACGCTGCAGAGTGTGATACTTGAGCGGCTTGTCCGTGATGCTTGTGCCTGAGGCTGCCACTCGCCTGTCAGTAAAGAGTTGCATCTGAGCTTCTTCTTCGCCATACTAAGCCCGGGTTCTGTGCATGCGGGATGTTTCGGGAAAGGAAGGGTGGAATGCAGAGCGCCAGATTTAGTTTCTACCAAATCTCTTTTCCAAATCTCCTGTGAAAACCCAGCTGAGATTAGGCAGAGAGCAGCCCTTTAAGCAGCCCTGACAGATGGACCGCCTAATTTACTTTGCTGTTGGCTGCAAGCGAGGGACAACTCTCAACCTCAGCCCTGCCTCACGGCCTGCAAGAGCCCTCCTCCAGTAAATCCCAGCCTGCTCTGAGCCCCCTGCCCCCTCCCAGATCTCCTGCTCCTCTCTAGCAGATTCATGGCAGTAGGAGAGCTCGCTGTAAATCCTGTTCCTGTGCGAGAAGGAAAGCAGGACCTTCTCAGCATGTGCCCAGCGACCTCCACTCTGTTCCTCTCCTAATTCCTGCAGATCTGCTAATAGAGTTCAGCAAGAGGAAACGCTCGCTTGTGTCCTCCTCGTCTTTATCGGCTGCGGTCCTGTCGCTGTAGGAGGCCAGCTGACATTTAATCTCAGCTTTTACCTTAAAAACAACAAAAATATACATAATAAATGACATTATTGGGTTTGTGGTATGTTGGCTGTAATCATCTTAGTTGTGGGCCACCCAAAAAAGGATTTTACTAAGCTACAGGTAAGAGCCTCCCACCGGTTAGTGGAGAATGAGGAGCCAAATGCAGGCTGAGGAGGCAGGAGGCCGACTACGGAGGAGCAGGAGAGTCACTGAAAAAGGATTTAATTGTGAAATAAAAATATAGATTACTAAATATAATGTCAAATTTGACAACGATTCATAAAAAAAGAAAAGAAGTTTCCAAAGCATTTTTTAATTGTACATTAATTTGGTTAGAAATATGTTTCCATACACTGTATTATACATTTTAAAAAGTAATTCCCCTTTTCCATTTCCATCTTATTTTGCTGACATTTTCTAATCCCTTTTGCAAATGCATTCCCTTGCTTTACTCTCCATTTAACTTTTCTGTGACCCTGCTGGGGCCTGATCACTCTGCAAACCCAGTTCAACCAGTCCGTGTGGAAACCCAGCTCGCTCATTGGTTAGACAGCCACACTTGCGTCTCCACCGCTAGCTAACAGCTAGCTAACCATATCAACAGTACAACTCAGTACAGCCACAACCCTGGCTTGGATCAAGCCATACAGGAAATGAATAATTTATATCTTTATTTCACAATTATTCATCAGAAAAATTCTATTTTACTTTCTGGATGAGTCTCCTGGTCCTCTATAGCCAACAGGCGCAATAATTTAAGGTTAAATGACAATAACTTGAGAAAACAAGGCTGGAAAACAAAAATAGAAACATCTATATATATATATATATATATATATCTATATATAGATAT